>SNQJ01S0092437.1:0-11713 GCA_010110895.2 Picea sitchensis
CTACAACTAGAAGTCTAGAAACACTATTTTTTGATAAAATTACTGTGTGTTTTATGGGCATTAAGGAATGGCTACCTACTGCAAGTTTTGGTGTGGGTTGTGGTTTAGGCATCGACTGGGGACTTGGAGGTGTGTGCCAAAATCCACATATCTTTATTTACAACATAGAATTCCTCTGCAATTTGAGTTTGAAACTAGTATCTTTTACAACATAGAATTCTTCTGTGATTTGAGTTTGAAACTAGTATTTTTTAAAAATTTCAAGGAATTCACTCCAAACAAAGAAGCTCTCACAACTTATGTGGCTCAGCAGTAATTCATTACTAAGAAACTTGGAATCAAATTATGAACATCGCAGGATAGTTATGACTAATCTTTCCCTGGTTAGCCACAAATAATCATAACACATAATCACATTTTTCTCATGTGTATGTATACACACCCTGGTAATATATTTTGAATAACTTTAATCTAGTAGAAGTTGACATAGTGGAAGGAGCCACAAGATCCTGGTCACAATTCTGCCAATTGATTTATCCTTGATAAAATTGTCTCTCTTCCTTATGTTGACTTTGAGGGAAACAACTCCCCTTCCAACCCAAACACCGACTACACTTGTACACCGGTGTTCTACAAATTGGTCCCTCTTCAGATTATGGACTTTCAAAATACATACTATCTACTCCCCTCGTCTCACCATGAATTCATAAATACCTCCTGCATATCAACTCTTTAGGGAAAAGGGAGTGGCAGCAAAGAAGACATGTAGAGCGCGCATGACTTTATTAGCTAGATGTGGTGACTATGTGAAATGTGTTTTTCATCTTGCAAGGGGCTTGCAGAAGGTGAAGAGCGCATATCCTCTTGTCATTGTTGTTTTGGCCGATGTTCCAGAGTATCATTGGTTGCAATTGCACATACAGGGTTGCATTGTTTCCCATATTCAACCCATCCACCCCTCCAATCAAGTGCAATTCAAAATGCCTTAATATATATCCTCAATTACTATAAACTTCGTATTTGGGAGGTATTTTCCATTCTTTCCTTTGTCTGCGACTCTTGATACATGCATATATTTTAACAATGATATCCTTCCTAAACACGTTCATATAGTTATTAAGAATCTTGTTTTGGGTGGTGGGAAGTTTGAGGAGTACAACAAGATGGTATATCTGGACGCAGACATCCAAGTCTTTGACAACAAGATGATATATCTAGACGTAGACATCCAAGTTTTTGACAACACTGATAGTATTTTCGACATGCAAGATGGATATTTCCATGCGGTTATGGATTGCTTCTGCTAGAAGACATTGAGCCATACCCCATAGTAGAAGATCATATACTGTCAATAGTGCCCAGATAAGATGTCATGAGCCATGGCCCATCGAATTAGGAAAACCACATTCTCCATACTTCAACACTGGAATGTTCGTGTTTGAGCCCAGTGAAGTGACCTTTGAGTGTCATTTAGAAACTCTCATGAACATTGCCGATGCCCTTCGCAAAACATGTCTGGCTCTACTATCGATTTTAGGATCATGCAGATTTCTATTTGGTTTACTAGCTCTGTATTGGAGATTAAAAGTCTATCAAGATTTTGAATAGGTTTTAAGCATAATAACCCTTTTCTAGTGATGGTTCAATCAGGTAAGATTTCCTAGTTTCACCTTTTTCTGTGCTACCTTCTCTCTAGCTTGATTTACTATGCAATCACAACTCCAATACATATTTTTCACCGAACTAAATACCCTTGTTTCCCTTTGTGATTTTTTACATTCCTGCCTGAAACTAGCTTGTATTCCACTATTTTTTCTCCTTTTCTATTGGCTTCAGTAATTTGTTCTGGCCCAAAGAGTTCTTTTTCTGTCAACTATTTTTTGCTTCTATGGCAAGAAGGATATATTGTTTTCTTTTTTATGTGTTTCAAATGAGGCAAATCAATGCCTCTTATTGCAATTACTCATTTGCAACAAATCTTCTTGAATATTAATTGAAGTATCTAGGAAACATGTATACCAATCTCATGCTACCATGTGTGACCTTTGTTTTTCCAAAATGTCACCATTTCTGCAAAAAAAATCTTCAAAAATAGTTCAAGTCAATTACTTATAGTGATGCTTCAGAAATAATCTCTTGATGGCCGGAAATAATTTGTCGATGGCTGGGGATGAAACATGTCCAATAAATCCTCCAATTTATGATGGTCGGGGATGCAATAGGCCCAATAAATCCTCCAATTTTTTATGTTTATATGGGAAATTCAGACAACAAAAGGTTTGGTAAAGCCGCTCCTCCTCCTCGAGGATACAAACGAATTTTATATAGATATATATTTGTACCTATAATTTGAAAGGTTAAATTTAGGGACATACAGATATATATATTTGTACCATAAATTGAAAGGTTAAATTTAGGGATAGAGAATATAAGGTCGAATACCATGCTTATTCTTTTGTTGTTGAATCTGTGCCTAAAGACCAACTTAGATGAATATTTGGCATTGTGCATGGCATTGGATTTTTCATTGAATATGTGCTTAAAGACTGACTCAAGTGAATATCTAGCATTGTGCGGGGCGGTGGGGAAGGCGGTGAAGGTAAGAACACTCATGCAAATGGCCACGACCAGACATGCAAACTTCCATTGACACAATACTTGAACTGCAAGGAGACCTGGGTAGAGTATGCAGGGAGACCTAGAGAGAGTATCTGAGTGTTAGAGGGCTATCTGGGCTGACATATGTATTAACTATTTTTATGACATATGTATTAATGCTTTTTATGATTGAAGCTCTAATCAGTCACATTTCCCTATAATTCTGTTGACACCCAACAATTAGACCCTGAGACCCTAATGACTTGAATTGATATAACAATCAAACCTATATTTAACTCAAAATGAATATAAAAGAATTTATTACACAGAGAATTTATTACAAGAAGTTTATTTGAGTGAAAACTTAGGAAATAGAAAAGTAAATAAAGTTGTATTTGGGTGAAAATGACAAAATGCAATAAAATAAAACTTAAGTAAACATGGGTCGACCACAGAATGTTTCTTATATTGAATCAAACTTTACATTTCAATGTGTGTGTGTGTGTGTGTGTGTGTGTGTGGCTTAGATTTTACTTTTCCATTTGCAATTGTGAATAACTTTCAAATGGTGGAAAGATGAATTTCAAAACCATTAATCTAATGACCTAACAAAAGACCAAATTAAAAAATAAAATACATAAGTGATGATAAATTATTTAGTTGGAAGAACATTCTAACTAGCATACCCCGAAGCGGGGAAAGGGAATGTCGAATGGAATCAAGATAGTTACATTGTTGAAAGCTGAGGTATTTTGGATTAGTGTATATTTTTGGATGGTTTATGATGAACTAATATAGGTTTATTCAAATGGATCGATGTGATTCATATTCATTTCTATGTGAGTAATAATCATGTGTCTATATTTACATTTCCAGCTATTCCCAGCTAACTATGACGAGAACCAAAACAGAATGGTGACGTGTTTGTAGATCTCATTTGCAGTTGAAGGGTTTGTTCTGTAACATTGTGTTTATTATTTTCCTTCTTTACCTAAATTGACAGTGGAGAAGAGAATATAAATCTTCTTCAAATTAATGTAGATTAAACACAGATCCTTGGGCTTGGAGACCTAAATTAGGATGATTAATCTTGTGTTCCTTTTTTAATCTGAACTTGGTGTCATCAATGGTAGAGAATAAGAGGGTGTATATGTTGCCTGCTTTGAAATAGAAATCTTTAGGGAATTGATATTTGCGGCTGATATTCAAAGGTACATCACACTCTGCACAAGTAATCGATAGACACAAGTTTTGTGGTTGTGTTTTAGTAATTTGGGTTCACCTTCACCCTTCTGCAAATGCCAATGAAAACATGAATGATGATACTCATCAACAAAATGTAGTTTTTTATGTTAGTGACATATAGTCAAAGTATTAAGGCTATTCTCAATATTAATTTCTACTTAAAATATAACTATTTAAGTGGATTATCTAATCTTACAAGGAAAGCAAACAAAATTGCCAACTAATATCAAATAATGACTAAATAACAATCATGTGGAACATTAATATTCCATCAATGAAATTCCCTTGTCCAACTAATCATTAACATTCCATCAATGAAATTTATTTGTCAACATAAATAACAAGCATATTAATCATTTATTTATTTGTGTTTCCTTATAAAGAAGAGGAGAAAAAAAAAGAGAAAAAAAAAACTCAAAGAACAGGCCAACTATGCCCTTGAATCCAATGGTATTCGCTTCTTATGAAATGGATCCCAACAAGTTGCATGGAAGCACGATAGATGAAAATCACCCTCCTAGCAATGTGTCAATAAGAAATGAAGACACCAACAATTTTCTTTCCTTCAAGTGAGCTTCAAACAATAGGTGGGCCTATTCCATCTTCAACTATATTTGATATTTGTCCAAGGTGACCATAAATATACCATCCCTTACAGCGACCTCTCCAACGAAGATGGGAAGATAGGACATAGAAGAGAAGTTGCATGACTGTAAATTTCCAATTGAAATAAAAACAAAAGTACAACCCACACAATGGACAACTTATGGACCATCTGGTCTTCAATTTGAATATGAAAAACTTGAGACTATTTCTTTGAAGGATTTTCCAATACACCATATTTCTAAAGCACTAATTATCAAAAGGAAATCTCGCAAGGATCTAGATTCACCTGAACATTTTTTAATCCATGAAATAATGTCAGCGTGGATTTGTAATAATTATGAAGATGTACCACCTACAGGTTTTCCTTCTTGTAGACAAGATTCTAACGAAAATACAATTATCGGAGATTGAACTACATACGATAATGAGAAGAATTTATGTTAATGGAGTAACTCCATTTCATTTGTTAGTCCATATGGGATTAATGGTGCCTTAAACCAACACTGTACCAAATTGTCAGTCAATTATGTGATTTATTCATTTGTCTTCTCGAGTAAGTTATGTAATTGTAGGAGACAAAATAAACTTATTGATGGAAGGGAGGGGTGAATCTCATTTCATTGCCATCATTTCTTTCGGGGAATGGCGGGAGGAATCTCAATTGTTGCATTATGGAGGTAAACTTTGGAGGTGGAATTTTGATAGTTGTTGTATGGAGGTAAACTCTGGAGGTGGAATTTTGATAGTTGTCATGGATTCTTGAGGGGATACAAAATTGATGTGACATGTAACACAAACAAATTTACTAAAAAATTACAGAGATATGCATATCAAACATGAAACTCCAGCGAGAGCACCCACGCCACTCCACCGGTTGAGCACTTTGAAGGGACAAAATGTCTATATAAATGTAGTTGTTAATATATTTGTACCTATCTTTATTCTGCCAGAAGTCAATGGGAATGAAAGGCTTAAGAAGATTGCCAAAATTTGAATGGCGCAAAGAATTTGTACACCTAAACTTGGGTGAATCCTTGCGGCATGGATTCCTCAGATCATGAGAAAGTTAAAATAAGAGAAAAGGAGAAAGTAAGCAATGAAATGTTAAATTGCAAAAACATCGTCAATATAATTGCAGATTTTAATGGTTAAGAAATAACTATCCTTCAATTCATTTTTATAAACAACCAATCACTGTACCTGGGCATAGACCATTTTTCCTCTTGCCAATGCTTCTCCATGAGAACACCCGCCCAAGAAAAGCACATGTAAACGAGCCAATGTCGAGCCCTTTTGTGGGCAGTCTCGGCTCTGCTATGCATAAAAAATTTCATTGGTAAAGGAATTAGTGGTATACAAAGTAAAAATAGAAGTAGTTTCATGAGTACAAATATATCTATGAAGAGTGCACGAGGAAGAGTAAAAGGGTTCCATTGAATGTAGACTTACATCGATCTCGAGAGGACAATCTCACTACCCTTGGAATCCTCTTTCCTTATGCAATTATCTACACTAAATAAAGGAGACTTAGATGCCACACTTGCTATGGACTCCCTTGAACCTGAAGGATTAGCAACCTTTGTTGTTACAATAAATAAATAATATAAAGACATTAAAATAAATAAGTAAATTAAACATTAATGTAGTAAAAGGTCATGACTTTTCATAAAAACCATAAAGGGAATATATATATAGGTAGGCCCTATCCTTGTAATATCATCATATATTTTTACAATCAATTAATATTGTATATATTATTATGGAGTCACAGTAAGAGTGAAGATGTTCATTAAGAACCCCTTTTGTTCTTAACATTGGTATCAGAGTTGGTCACTCCCCCGTGTCACATCTCGTTCCCCACACTCCCCACATTTTTTCCCTCCTTTCTTTTTCCCTCACCCGCAACCCCCCATCCCCCCACATCCCCATTGCAATCTCGTTCTCCACTATTCTTCTTGCTTCCTCTAGAAAATATGTCACCGTATCACCACCATCCATCAATTTCATGTGTATTCCACCATCCCTGCCCAAAACCCCCGCTCCGTAAACCCATCTCATTTTTTTCCTTACTTTCGTCCACATTCCCATGGTTGGTTTTGCTGCTTTCCCACACCCAACACCCAACCACTCAGCCCTCTGCTCGCACCTCCATTTTCCCTCCATTTTCGGCCACCCATTCACCCTCATCTGTGGCCTGCTCCTTCCCTTCGCCCATTCCCCTGCATCATCCTGCACTCACATTCCACTCTCCTTCCCGCATTCTATTTGACCCTCCCCTCCTCGACTCTCCCACGCATCCACCAGTTCTCACCCTCTCCCTCAAACTCTTTTTCCCTCCACGATTTCTGCCCCCATTACATCCATTATATATATATATATATATATATATATNCACACATACTTGGGGATGGAGATCCAGACTCTGACCCATAATGTTTTCAATGAGAGCGAATGGTAACTATTCTTCCAAGTTGTGAATAGATCTACTACTGAGATGTTGGTGGGGGCAGCGACCTTGAGGCCATGAAGTATGAGCTGCCAGACTTTGTTTGCAAAATGACAGTCTACAAACAAATGATTCGAGGTTTCCATGGCTTCTTTGCATAAAGAACATCTGTGTGGACTGACAATATTTCTTTTCATTAAATTTTCACCAGTCAAGATCTTTTTGTGCATTAGTGTCCAGAAGAAGAAATTTACCTTGGGGATCGCCATTGAGTCCCATACCTCCAACCAAAATCTCGCAGGGAGTGGTCTGTCTTTCTGTTGTTGTAGCAGAGCATAGCCTTTGGCTGTTGAGTATGTTCCTGTGGGTTCCCAACCCCAATTTTCTTTTTTTTTCTTATGCACAGGAGCTGCGTCTCGAAGCTCTGCTTTGAGTATTTCAAGTTGATGGAGGAGGCGATTTGGGACATTGCCGAATTGCCAATCTGACCAGGAGTCGTCGTCATCCCATTTTGATATGTCATTGATGCTCTGTATTCCTTTGTGCTCAAGAAAATCATGGATTCTAGTCAAGATGGCGTTTGAAGCAAGGGGCAGATTCCCCATGATCTGATCTGTCCAGAGGTTGGTTCATTTTCCATTTCTAGGGATGCGGTATAGATTTTGGGTGAAGAATCGCGACCCTTTGATGCACAATTGCCATAGCAGCGTGGTCTTCCTGCTCGTGGCATTTTGAAGGTTTTTGATTTTGGCATTTGGAATATATTTATGCATTAACATTTTGCGGACCGGGTGAGTGGGGTCACTGTGCATCTTCCACAGGATTTTGCAGCCAAGCGCTGTGTTGACAAGAGCTGGATCTCAAATCTGTAGCTCGCCTTCTCTCAAAGGCCTCTTTACTGTCTCCCAACTGACCAAATGAAACTTACGTTGGTTCCCTTTCCCACCATGCCACAAGAAGTCTCTCAGCAATTTTGTTGATCTTCCCAGCTATCGATTTAGGTGCCAGGAGGTAGGACGCTTGATAGATCGGCAGTGAAGAAATGACTGCTTTTATCATAGTTAATTTACCTCCATGGGTGAGCCAATGTCCTCCCCAAGCATCGATTTTTCCTTTGATTTTCGTTAAGACTCCTTCCCACAGGTTGACTCTGTTTATGCCCAATGATAATGGAAGCCCAAGGTACTGAATCTTTTCCCATTTTGAATGCCCTTTGAACCCCAAGGTGCGTGCTATCTTTTGTGTTTCGTGTTCTACTACATTCCAACTGTAGACAACACTTTTCCTTTCACTTATCAGAGCTCCAGACACCTTGCAGTAAGCTTGAAGAGTGCCCTTGAATGCAGAGGCTACTCTGTTTGAGGCTCCTCCTAGCATGAGAGAGTCATCCGCAATCATAACATGATTTATAGGTTTAAGATTCTTCGTTATTCTCAAGCCTGGGGCTGCTCCTATTATCCTTTCCTGCTCCAACTTCCCGCTGAGTGTATCCGCCATTAAAATGTACAGAAATGGAGAGAGGGGACAACCTTGCCTCAACCCCCTCGAAGATTTAAATAAATCAGCTGGTCTCTCATTTACCAAAGGGGCTATCCATGGGCTGTGGGTATAGGCTTGTATCAATTTTACAAACTCTTGCTCAAATCCGAATGAAAGAAGCACTTGATACAAGAAGGACAACTTTACTCTGTCAAAGGCGTTTGCCATATCTAGCTTAATCAACATGCCTTTCTCTTTTCTGAGATTGCTGGAGTGCATAGCTTCCTGAACTTGGATTACATTGTCCAGGATGTGTCTCCCTTTGACGAATCCTCCTTGCGAATCTGAGATGAGCTTGCCCAGCATAGGTTTTATTCTATTTGCAAGGAGTTTTGCAATTATCTTATAAGAGTCATTACAAAGGGAGATTGGCCTGAATTTGTCGAAGGAGGCAGGGTTTGTTTCTTTCGGGATTAATGCAAGGAAAGTTGAATTGGTGCTGCCTCCTAATTTTTCTTTCTGTAGGAATCCTTTTATCATTCTAATGAGGTCAGATTTGATTATATTCCAGCAGATCCTATAAAAATGGATAGTGAACCCATCTGGCCCTGGGGCTTTGTCAGGATCCATGGACTAGATGATTTTGTTGATTTCTTCTTCGTTGGTTGGGCTCAATAGTGCTGTGTTATCTTCTTTTGTGACCAGAGCCGGGATGTTCTTGAGGAATTCCTTATTGCCTTCTTCATTATCATCATTCTCTTTGTTGTAAAGTTGGTGGCAATGTGAGACAACAATGGCCTTTATTTGGCCTATTCCTTTGCAAAAGCTTCCCGTCGTTGGTTGTAATCTCAGAGACATGGTTCCCAGAGAGGCGAGCTTTAAATTGATGGTGGAAGTAAGATGTATTTCTGTCACCAACTTCTAGCGAAAGGCTACGGGATTTCAGTCTCCAGTATTCTTCTTCATTTCTGAAGGAGCGATAAGTTTTACATTGGGCTGCTTGCTCCTTTTCCAGATCTGTTTTGGCAATATCTATTGTTTCCATTTCATTCTGCAACTTTCCCAACTGTTGCACTAACTCCTTTCTTTGGGTGTTGGGATTGCTTTCCGGGAGTTTGCTCCATTCCTTGAGGGCTTTTTTTGTTATTTTTAATTTTTGTTCCCAGACAAAGTTGGGAGAGCCAATAACTGAGGTAGACCATGCCAGTTGGACCGTCTCTGCAAATCCACTCTTTATTTTCCACAATGGGCTGAATTTGGACGGGATTGGGCCTAGTTTTTCTTCTTCCTCTAGCAAAAGTAGGATGGGTTTGTGGTCCGAGGTAATCTTGGGGAGGATGGATGTGGAGATTAGCTTCCTTTCCAATAGCAAAGTGCTTTGGACCAAAAACCTATCCAATCTGGCAGATATGTGTTCCTCCCCTGTCCTGTTATTGGTCCAGGTGTATATCCCTTTGCGTGGTTTAAAATCCATTAGGTCCCACTGTTGTATCATGTCTTCTACTACATAAATCATTTGGTCCTTACTGGTCCTTCCTCCCCTCTTTTCTTTTCCCTTCATGACTAGGTCAAGGTCTCCAACAATGATTATGTTGTTTGGGGAATTTTTTTCTAGAAACTCATTTAAAGTTTTCCAACAATCTTTCTTTTCAGAATGCAAAGTCGGTACATATAAATTGAATAATGCGATTGTTAACTTACTTGCTATGTGCTTTAGCTCTGTAAAGCTCCAATGCTGAGTGTTGTAGGATTTGACGAGGCTGAACTATTCTTCCTTCCACAGTGTTGCTATACCTCCGGAGGAGCCCCTTGCGCTAATTGCTTTCCCTGTGTTTTTCTGCCATTTGTTTTTGCTAATCTCTAGAAGGGCTTCCCCTTTGATTTTTGTCTCTTGGAGCATGAGGATGTCTGCTGGTTCCACTTTCATTAGATCCTTGACCGCTTCAATTTTCTTCGAATTCCCCAGACCTCTACAGTTCCAAGAGATGATTTTCATTACTTACTGTTGGGGGTGGTTGGGCCTCCTCCTTTTAGAGACCTTATTCTTGTGTTTCTGCCAATTGACATTTCTATGGTAGGTTGGCTTCCTTGGGTCTTTTGTCTTTCTGCCTCTTCCTCCCTTGCTTCTTTGCGAGACTTCCTTCCTGCTCTTTTGGCTGGCCTTCCTAGGATCTCATCCTCCGAGGAGCTTGATGGTTCTAGTACTTTCTTTCTGGCTATGTCAGCATATGAGGGAGAGGGGACTACTTCCAGGGTTCCTGCCGTTTTCCCTTGTTCCCTTGTGTCTTTCCCATTTGGCAGTGCCGACATTTGAAGGGTAGCTGCTCATAATCTAGCTCCTGAATATGCATCCAATCTGCAACAGTGAGTTTGATTGCCTCTGGTAATCCCACTTCCAGATCGACCTCCACACAGATCCGTGCGCATGAGTACTGGTCTTTTCTCGCTGCTTGGTCTATGTACCTTCTGAGCATATTGTCGATTGCATGCAATGATTTTTTATTCCAGCAGTGTAAAGGGAGATGAGGTAGACGAACCCACACTGGGACGACAGAGGGCACATCCTGGGCTAGGTCGAAATCCGAGGTCCATTTGTTCAGATATAACCCCTGTGGCCCCATGAAGTACGGGTCGTTTCTGAAAATGAGGTTTTTATCTTCAGGGTTTTCGAAGACGAATACGAAGTATCCTTTCCCTACAAAATGATTCTTTATTCCTTCTGAGATGAGCGAGCTCTAGTTCCTCTGCACCCAAGCTTCGACGGATTTGGGAGAGGGCCAGAGCCCGGTGAATTGCCCGATAAGTCCTTTGTCTGCTAGATTGACTGTCGTTCTGCAAGTTTCTTCTAGAGGCAGTTCAACGCTTGGGATGCATTCCAGTTTCTTTACAAATTTATGTTGTGCTGCTGACGACGGTCTCTTGGAGGCTTCGACAACGAGCTTCCTGAAGGCATCGAATTCTGGCAAAGGGGAAGGGGTGGGGACGACGCCCCCACTAGCGTCCATGGCTGGGGAGCCCCTATTCACTGCACTGTGCACGCGTTAGGTCGCGCTCCTCACGCCCCTGCTCGCTTTTTTCTGCCAACAACGATTTTAACATGAAGTCCTTATGTTTGTTTTTAGTGAATTGCCCTAGTTATCATGACTGGTTTTATATGCATATAAAACAACTGGTTAGATGCCCAATCATAACAAATGCATGCATTGTTTTCTCCCCCTTTCCGAACAACTGGGTGGATACGCCCCGTAACTGTTGTCATGGGTTTGTACACTACATATTAACTCCCGACGAAGAGAGGGAAAAAATATTAAAAATTTGTCTAGGACAGGGGATAAAACA
>SNQJ01S0092437.1:12907-38339 GCA_010110895.2 Picea sitchensis
CTTTTTTATCCTTTAAAAACCTCCAAGTGTTAAAGTGGGGATTATGGATATGCATCAACAGTGTTTTGATACATTTTCTATTGGCCAATTTTTGATGCACTTTTCACCAAACTTTGGGGGCCCTGAATGCAGGTATGTCAACCATGCATTGTATCTTTTTCACCTGACTTGTGGACCATCACACCCAAACACTGCTGCAACATACATCAATGTCGCTATGATGGAAGAAGGCCTGGGAAATATACATGTAGCTCTCAGGTATCTGCATGAGGCCCTAAAATGAAATCAAAGACTGCTTGGAGCAGATCATATACATGTCTCTGTGTGTGTGTGTGTGTGTGTTACACATAAACACTGCAAATTTATTAAAGACAAACACATAGAAATATACTGAATCAATCTTGTTATTCTCTCTAAGAAACCATCTTCATTAATTGGATGGAAGAACGAAACAAAGACTAGCATGTAGATATATTGCTTCATTGATGTCCTACTTGTGTGCAACATTCAATCCTATGTTCCACTGAATAAGATCACAAAAGATAAAAATAAATACTATGATGTACTTTCTATAAAGCAGTTGTCTATTAAAATTGAGCAGTCGTAATTCACTGTCCCAGTACATAGTTGAATTGTTTGTATTATTTTGATTTTCTACAGACTGTTGCTAGCTATCATGCAATAGCTATTACTCTTTCATTGATGGAAGCATACTCTTTAATTGTCCAGCATGAACAGACTACTTTTCAAATTTTACAAGCCAAACTTGGTCCAGAGGATTTACGTACACAGGCACTTTTGGAGGCATTTTAAACTAAGGTTTTTAGTTGGGCAAACAGATGCATAAGAATGGTATGGTGGGCACTCAGAGTTCATGCAGGCTTCCTTTTTCTAATCCCAAGATATAAATCTACTTTCTTTGTGACAGGATGTTGTTGCCTGGCTGGAGTATTTTGACTTAAAGGCCTTGGAGCAGTAGGAAGCTACACACAATGGTACTCCAAAGCCAGATGCATCCATAGCAAGCAAAGGTCATCTCAGGTACTGTGAACTTCAGCTAAGTCAGTTGCATTTTCTGATCATTACTTTCTTACGACATAATCAATCCATAAAATGTTGACATGGACCTCAATAATATGGACCAGTGTATCAGATCTATTAGACTACATAATCCCAAGTGCAGAGTTCAAAGACAAAAAGAAGCAAAATCGTCCCAAGGTAGATCATTTAATTTTGGTAGTTCATTGATTTTGTTATAATTTCTCTACTGAACTCTGTCAATCATAATCCAAGAATAGGTGAATCTTTTCATTATGATTTTGTGTTTTCTACATTCTTGTTGTTACTAACAAAATACAATACAGGATTGATATCTTACCGTTAAGAGGTAAACCTGTCCAAAGTCAATGGGATGCACCTATGGATGAGTTCACAAAAGATATCAACTTGTACCCAAGTAACAATGATGAAAAACAATCTATGGAACCAGAAGAGAAAGGGGAATCTAATGCAAGAGATGTTGTCCCTAATAAATCAAAAGATGATGTCATTGCACCCAGTGCAGAAGACTAGGAAGATGTCTCTGAAGTTTCTTTATCTGACAATATGGAGGAAGAAGGATGGAAAGAGGATGTTCCCAGAGGCCGATCTAGCAACGCAGGGGGGCGTAAATCTGGCCTTAAAAAGCCAAGCCTTGCAAGATTGAACATTACTCAGGTAAACAACACTTTTAATAACTCTGACCCTGCACGCAACAGAGTGAACAATCTCAATGTAAATGCCAATTCATCAGCATCCAAGAGGAAAATCATGTCTTCTTGAGCAGGTAATAATTTTCTATCCCAAAGAAATGCTTCTGCAGTTACATATCCATCCCCGAGAAATGCTTATCTTGTTCGATATACACAAGTGTTCGATTTGTCTTCAATATATCATAACCCAACATATCTTCTGTCTGCAGAATTAGGTAATACAACTTCTCAAATTTCATCCTGCTATCAGAGACCAAAACCTCATAGTACATTTGATTCTTGCAACGAAATATGCAAAGCAAACTCAATATTGATTGATCAAGAAAAATCTAAAGGCAGTATACAGGAATAGAAAATTTGCGCCTCACTTTCTGTTGCCACTACAACACGAGCAGTTGACTAAATTGGATAAGATTTTTCTATTCTCATTCAAAAACCAAAATCAGAAAATCTAGTCGAAAATGTTCATGACTTTTACAGTTGTTGGAAAGATGAGGGTTGTTAAAGAAGAGTCTAATGGGGCATTCAACACCCATAATGGATCCTTAATTTATAATATTTTTGTATTGTGACTGGGCATTGGCCAGCACCATTTCCTTCATGTTTTCACTGTTGTTTTCAGTCATTTGAGGTAACCATTTGTGATTATATGCATGCTTTTTTAAATCTCATTTAAGGAGCTCTTAATCATGGACGAAGCTCAAAGGTTGGCATTTTAGTTAAGTTTTATATATCCTCGGCACTGTATTACAAAGTCAATAGGTTCATCCCCATGAGCATCAGGCTTACTATTGTCAATTTCTTCTCATGATACAATTCCTCGACCATTGACCACATTAAAAAAATAACTCTGATTCATACATGCAACGATTATTCTTCACACAAATTATCTTCGCATAACTATGAGTGTGCATGATTTAAAGAAGCATACTGGTAAATTTAGAGCACATGCTAGAACCGGTGGATGGTTGATTAATACAGTTGGGAATAGAGCTTTGGATCTTGAGCTTTCAAATCAGATGCAGCTGAAACAGGCCTATAATAACTCAGTTTGGCAGATGATTAATCTTTCTAGCACCAGTCCAAACAATGCCATTTTGCGGAATCATAGTCCCTCCGGGGTATTAAAAGAAAAAAAGAAGAAATGCAACTGCATTTTACAACCGAACAAGTATTAACTTTAGAAAACTGAGAGGTGATGAAACTGAGGCAATTCTATTTGGCATCAGTCGTTGTTTTTATCAACCCACAGTATCAATGGTGAGCACAAGCGTACCTACTCATTTATATACACACAGGGCAGATCCATCTTAACTCAGGATCATTTAAGCTTTGATAGATTTACATCTTAAATTGTTTTTTAATCCCTCTCGATGCTTAATAGATCCAAGGTTAAAATATTTCTTTGCTATTGCTAGTTTCAATATCAATTGTTCAATACTGGTAATCGTACTGAGCAACACAGGGAAATACCAGTTCCAATACCAGTACCAGTTCTAACACACTGATTTGGTACTGGTACAATACCCTGGGGTGTCGATCTGCTTGTAATAATAAATTTTATATAAATATTAGAAAATTATGCCCGATTTTAACAATTTTCTACATTTCCTGTTGTATGGGTTCTTATTCCTAGGTGTTAGGAGTCACTAGGGGAAAATCATTCTTTGGATCTCATTTGAATTTGAGCATGTAATGATGAAGATTAAGAAGACACATGCATGCGTTGATTAGGCTGTCTTATTGAAGCCTGTGGCATACATTGGAGAATGAAATATCGTTTTGTGTCATGAAGAGTAAACGCACTGATCTTGTCATCTGTCAGCAGGCTATCTCGCTGATGATTTTTATTTATGCATGCGAAGATAACGAGGGAAGATTCTGAGCTTTCTGGTGATAATTTCTGCATTTTCCTCTGAATTTCTGTTGTGTTCATGTTGGTAGTTAGCTTAATCTGTTAGTCATTTCCGGCTGCTAGACTTGGATTTAGGAAAAACTTGTTGAGGCAGAGAGAGCCAAGGGTTTGACTGGGATTGAGAAAACAGGAAGGCAAGAAAAATAAAAAATAGACCAACAATGAAATACTAAATTAGAAAAAGGAAAAATCGGTGAGTAGGGTTTGACTTGCCATTAATCGAGCCTCAAAGTTGGTCAACCCCAAGTTTGACTCGGGCCGAGCCAACAAAACTCTTTTCCGGACCGATCCGAGTCAAGCTCGCAATTAGGCAAGTTTCACTTGAGATTCCTGCGGCACTCTATGAATGGCTTATGCATAGTAATTCTAATATCTGTGAGTAAGATGTTGTAGTGCCTTTAATCAGGGTCCAGGGACTTTTGGCGTGAACACTCTTGGGCCTTCTTTTAAGGCCATATGCTGGCCCTAATGGTACCATTTTTCTCATGCAGTAGTCATGGAAATAAAATGTTGCATGGTTCTGTTGTTGTCAGTTCTAATTGTATAGTTCATGGTTGATGCGTATGGTAACCTGCTAGTTATTGCTTCTGTTATTTCCCCAAAGCTCCTCTATTATCAGTGAACTAGGTGAAGGGGTACTGCACCAGCTGAGACCTTATTGTTATTATTCAATTAGTCTTTTGTTATGGGCATGCGAATGCTGTTTTCTGCTTAGTTGCTTAAGGTAGTATTTCATTAGTCGGGATTAGTGGCTGCATTTCCCTTTTCATTGATTTACCATTCTCACTCAATCCATCCCATAGAATTCATCAATAGACAAGATATTAAGTTCTAAAACTTTAAACTCATTTTTCAGTCTCACAAATAAAGGTCAAAGTAAAATACACTAGATTACAAAAAACGATAGCAATCCGGATAGGAATCTAAACAAGTGCCTAAATATAGTGCAATTACCAAAGTGCCAGAATTCAATATTAAATTTAAGGTATTCTACTTTCTAGTGTCCCTTTAGGGCCCAGGCCCTACACTAAAGTAATCAAAACTTCAAGTTCGAAAGTATTCTACTCTAGTTCTTGAGTAGAATCCATGGACCAGAATTTTGGATCGTTTTGGTGTGTGGTTAGGTCTATCATCCCACCCGAGTTTGTACTTGTGCAAAGCCTTCCACAAGACACTAAATTTGTAACAATTGGAAATGTTTGTCACTGTCACCTAGACAAGTATTTCCCTTGTTTTAGTGGTGGATGGAGGTCCAACACAAGGGGAGGCTTCCCTTGTGACCTCAAGGAGATCTGGCCAGCAAGATTAGACAACCCCATGGCCCCTATCTTGGTCACTTGAGGTGATGGCTAGATTTCAAAGCGATACTTGTAACAAGACAATTGATTGATTGAAGATGAGAGAGATTTCAACAGTTATCAACTTCTCACATGCAAACAATGATCCCATATACTAACTATCAACAAAAGAGGGCTTCTGCAATAGAATGAACAATAAATAACAGAGTTATACGACTGAATGTTTGTAGCAATGACGAGGAAGTTAGCCCTCAAAATTAGCAAATTAAATCTTAAAATGTAGCCTTTGTTGAGTAGAAACAAGGGCCAACAGCTAGACAATGACTCCAAGCAACTTTGACCACATTATTAGAGTAAGTTAGCGACAATTTAACCAAGCCTAATGAAACGCAAAACAGCTTTTATAACAGCAACAAATTATTGAGTTAAATTGCAAATCTTTGGTGAGATTAGGCACAAGAAGGTAGTTGGGGATTCACCCAATAAGTTGGTTTGAGAGAAAGTTTGTTTGAGTTGCAAACACTTGTAGACAAGAGACTAGTGTTGTTTTCATTCTTAGGGCAAATGGAGTCAGTAACTTACGACAAAGAAAGGAGGCTAAGTACAAGAGAAGGGGTGAAACATTAAAACCCTAAGATTATCCCTTCATAAGCTTAGGTCAAACCTCAAAGAAGAAGCCACTAAAGTTCATCCTTTTATAAACCCTAGGTGTGCCGTCCCACGGCTTCTTCTCATGTGTCTATGAAAGAAAATGGATGGAAATAGTCAAGGTAGAAATGAGGGATTCCCCTCACAATCCTTAGCCTTATATTTGTATGCTTCAACAAAATCAAGGTGTAAACAACAGCAAAGAAAGGGATAACCTCTCTTAATCCTTCTTTAGGGTTTCAAAATAATGATCACATGCAACTATTACCTTCTTTAATAGAGCATTAACCAAAATTCACTAGCCAACTCACTATCATGAGAAGGGAAGCTGATGAATTTGGTGCACCTCCAATTAGGATCTACCATCAATGTGACAGGTTATACTAAATTTAGTGGTATTTAGTAAGCATAAACACTGGAACCTGCCTAACCAATTGCTTCTGTTGGCGGAAGAATCAAAATAGAAAGGTAGATCATACCAGGGTACCACGGTAATTTTAATGCCAAATCCACATGTTTTTAAAACCCGAAGTAAGACTCAAAACAGGGCTCTCGTTACTGCAGGAGAATGTAGTCTTACACACAAGGAGGAGGAGATAATAGAAGACACTACAGGTTCACCGCTTGAGCCTGTGGTTTCTGTACCCAAACACAGTCTTTAAAGCTGCTTTGTTGTTACAACTCCAAGTGTACTTGTTGTAACAACCTTCAAAACCACCCTCAAAGTACATTGATTTTCAACATTGGGTAGAGCTGTTGGATATTCATTGAAAATCATTTTATCAGAGTTACCAGGGAACCAAACCCCTATTTTAAAATTCTTGGAAACCCGTCTATGTCTCAAATTTTGTCGTTGCCCTTTTCTTTCCATTCCTTGCTTGGTATAATCATGATTAGGATTCCAGCGATGTTTTCACTATGGGAGGATTATCTTTCTCATGCACCCTAAAGGAGCCTCACATATTCTAACCATTGGACATTCATAATATTGTTTTCATTCTACTTCCTCCTTTGTTTCTATTCAAAATCCTTTGGGGTTGTGTTTTTCAAGAGAGATTAACTCCTCTCTTATTTCATTTACATACTCTTCTTTTTCTTCACTTCTTTTTTTTTTTTTAATGTGTAATTTTTCATATTTCTTCTTATTTTTGTGCCCCAAATTTCTCTTTTAGAGATCTCTTGTCTACCTTACATTCTTCATCATACCATGGATTTGTCAGAAAGGTGCTTGTAGCCCTCTTCTTGGGATGAAACCTTTTACATGCACTTAAGGCCTTGTGGATTGTTGGAATCAACAAACTACTATGAACATGACCGTCTGTCTCATTGGTTGTCACATCTTCCCTATTGTACTTTATAAACTGAAATTGTTGCTTAAGAGCAACACTAAACCTTTCCCTATTTTCTTGATTCATGAGGATTTTTCCTTTGGAGAGATTTTTCTTTTGTATGCCAAGTATTTGATTATTGTGTGGACTAGTAGGAAAGTCTAGCCTAACCACTAGGGGGGCATGGTCAGATTTCATTTCAATAGGACAGTCCTCTATATCAAACTTCAACGCTCTAGAAATAAAACTTTGAGAGCAGATTAAGTAATCTACCACACTTTGACCATAGTAAGTTTTGCATGTGATACCCTCTGAAGCTAGCCATCCTGCATTGCAAATAACCAGCCAAAACAAACTAGAGCCACAGAATTCTGCAAAGTTTGTCAAACCCCATTTCAACCTTGAATCTCTTTCCATGATTGATATCCCTCTCTTCTAACCATGAGGGATTGTTTTTCCCCTCTCTTTCTTCGTGCTCAATTGGAAGGAATTGGACATGCTCATCCTTACCACATTAAAATCGCCAATTAACATTCACTTCTCCCAAGTGGCTAAATAGAGATATCTCTTTTCAATGAGGAATACAGTTCTTCATTATCTAAATTTCTTATTTTTATAGATCTTTGAATATTTTGCGGGGAAAAATGGCAAGCACATCAGTATAGAAGTAACCTCCTTCTTAGTTATTTGTAGCCATATGTATTGTTTTCTTGGGTCCTCTTTTACCACTTTACAACACCACACCATTTTTCATTTATTAGCACTGTAACTCCCACATGTCGTTTTCCTGTCTCGTTTTCTTTGTTCCAAACTAAAATTTTCTTGTACCCTCGAAATCTAGAACCTTGCATCCATCGTGCTCATGTGTTTCTACAAGAATCCCCTTTGTTATGGGCCCCAACCATGAATCTCTTATCAAAAGCGGATAACCTCTTCAATTCCAACTTACTACTTGTAAACAATCTCGTGGGGCCTCGATTTCCCATTTCTTATTTGAGAAGCGATCATTGATTTGAGCCTTCTCTTTCTTCAACCATTCATACTGTTCATCTTTGTTTGTCCATCGAAGATGGGAGGGCTTCACATTATAAAGGCCGAGGGAATAACAATGAGACTTCAAGAAGCGCTATGTGTATGGAATGGAGCGCATCATGTCTTACAAGCTATCTAACAATAACGAAAAATTAAACTTTGGAAGGATGCGGGCAACTAACTGCGAGGAAATCAGCAGGGAAGCCCCTCAATAAATATGACACCAAAAAGTCTGTCATAGAAGTGACCATTTGTAAATGGAACAATAGAGACTTTGAAAACTTCGAGACCAAAACTTCGGCTAGGAGAGTGAGGTATAATTGAGGATAGATCACTCTATTTTATAGTTTTGGTGGGTAGGTTAGGGATAGTTTATTTAGTCCTAACTTTAGGGTTAGGTTTTATAATAATTAAATAAATAAATAATTAAACAAATAATATTTTATAGCATAATATATTAATTACTAAATCATAAGGAAGTCAACAAGGAGATAATAAGTCAAGGAGAGGGGATCCAAAAATCAAGGCGGTTAGCATTCTTTAGGAAGAAGCAAAGAACCAAACCAAAACCCACACAATAATTAAGGGCTATGCTCAAGCAAGGGTTTCAAGACAAAGTCAACAAGGTAAGTTCTTTATTAAAGGAAGAATGTCCACATGAGTCTCATGATATAACTTATAGCTTTTATCATCCCAACATCGAGGAAGGTCAATGATGTGATGCCCTTCTTCTTAACTGCTACTAGGTCACATGGACCATCCTAGGAGAGAAGAGGTCACACATTATCTCTCATCTTAGTGCAACACACATGTCGGGGCCTAGATCACAACTAGGGTGCTTATCTTAAGGAATTGCCATGGCAAGGATCAATCAAGGCAGTGAAGGATTCCACTGTACATCGAGGGGACCTAGAACACATCTAGAGACTTGTACCCATCAAAGCACTTGGTCCTTGAACCAGAACTCAACAATAGGAGGGCCCTCTAAGGAGTCTTTCCATGGCTCTGTTGCTTGGTCTAGACCAAGAACCCGAAGTGTCTTTTGGGACTAGATCTCAACTAGGATGGCCTGTCTTCAGAATGGCTGGCTGCGTGTTTTTCAACACACACACATCTAAAATTGACAAGTCAAGGGGCAAACTAGCATAGAAGATCAATATTAACCACTAATGACCAACAGATTGTTGACTTCACTGAAGCTATCTGGAAGGCAGGTAGTCAAGACCTACCTGTTATAAAGATGACGGTTAAGAATCATTCTCCGGTATAAATAGACATTAAAACTGTTATGGCCTTGAATATTCAATGTTCAATGTGAAAGTGATACAACATTAAAAACAATACAAGACAGCTCTTTCCAGAGAAAAAAAAGACTTAAGATGTTCATATTGTAATTGATATGGATATGCAGTGCCATATCAATGACAGATTGTAATGCATATTCATCAAGATTGATTGAATGGTAGGAAACGTCTAGGGGCACATGTCCAACTTACATGTTTGGCATGTGTCTTGTTTAGGACATGTCCTAGTATGCCATGTGTTCGAAACACAGAATATGAACACAACACCCGTAGGGGCCATGTCCTTTTACTTAGGTTCTCATGAAGATTGATGTGATTTTTATTTCTCTCTCCTCCTTATCTAAATCATTGCAAAACTCAAAAAGGCAATTTACTAAGCTGAAGAATTAGATTTGTATGAACTTCAAACATTTACATTGTTTTTTTTCCTTCATTTTCTACCTCTGCAAGTGCAACAACATAGTATTTTATCCCCTCACTTTCATTGTGGGGCAGAAAGATACCAAATTGATAACACTACAATAGAAATCATCTCGTCCCTACATATAAAAAATGATAGTTTTGACTAATAGGCTTCTTTTGGGTGCCCACCGGTGGCCAGTTGAATGCATATCCGTTCCCATATCCCATATCAATATCGTATCACAACAACTTGGAAGGGTGATATAGAGGGTTGTTGAATGGTGATTCGCGAGGCTACCAAGTATCACGGAGTTGCATGCCAATGGTAGAAATGATCCATTATGCAAAATTGCCCAAAATCTTGATTTCCCAATCTAGGAGATATACCACGTGTTATATGAGTATATGGGGGCAATGTGAGAACTAACTGTGAAGGTATCCCATTAGATTTCTAAGATCTGATCCATCATTTAACAAAAGTTGGATAGGATGAACACACCTTTATACATGGCAACTTATGCAGTTAACCCCAACTGGTATCGGGAGACACCTCAATTAATGATCTAGATCTAAATGGTTGGTCCCAAGTAGGTGTTATGAAGTTGGTCATTGTTAGCACAAGTACAATGGAATCCATAGAAAATTGCAATCCATGTCCTTCACAAGATTCAATGGCTCTTTCAACACATTACAGTCAAGGGACGATCAACAAACCATAGCCTAAGACAATATTTGATTGTGAGTGATGCATGGGAATGGAGCTCCAGAGGTTCAACAACATGCTATTTTTCTTACCATCCTATATTGTGAGTTCCTTTATGACTAACAAGGATTGTTGCATGTATATCTTCATCTACTCTATCCAAAGGAACAAACTTTTCTCTAGAAAATTAGAGAAGTTAATTTCAATGCAAAACAACCTATGCCTTCAATATTGTAAGATGCCTAAGTATTTGTAGGGACCAACAAGATGGAAGGATGTTCTATAGGATGCCAAATAGATTTGTGAGGAGGATGCAAAGATAGACATTGTTGAAGCACCCAAAAGCAGAAGAATAAGCACAATCTGTTTAAACATAGTCAACAATTGTTGAATCCTTGTTCCTTCTTTAATTGTGTTTGTCATGGATCATGATTCATGTACATACAACAAATTACCATTTATGTCATGATGATACATCGATGTACTATTGTGATATTATTTAAATTACATGAAATCTCACTAATTGACCCATTCTAAATTTTTCTATTTCATGGTTCATCAATTCAATTGTCTAATTGATTGTTGAATGTGTATTTTGATTATTTAAAATTATTTTTGCTGGATTTTAGGCGATGTATCCCTATATTGTAGGGGGGACTCTAGAAGTCCCAACCTCCACCTCCCTACCATCTATTCTTGAGAGTAAAACGGACTCAGAAAACATTGTTTAATCAATACTATGCCAAGTAACCACAGTTATAAGACAAAAAATAGTCACACAAAGAAAACATTGTTAATCATGACTAGGCCAAGTAACCACAGTTACAAGATAAAATAGCCACATAAAGTAATGATCACCATATGTAGAGTTAAGAAGTATTGCATTAGAGAAGGGAGATTACAGATGATAGACAACAAATCATCAGAGCTAGGAGGAATCCAATTTCCCTTCCAAAGAATATCAAATACATAATAATGAGTGTGAGCCAGAGCCAAAGTTGCTAAAGCTCTACAAAGAAACTATTTTAAATACCCACATCAATATTCATTACCTGCCAGAGTAGCGAGGTGCTTTACATCCCATTATGGAGTAGATGTTGTCACATTAGCATTATGTTAGGTAAGGTTACATTTAAAAACAAAAAAGTGCGCTTTCGATTAAAAATACTAACACTAATAAAATAAAGTCAGCTCAATCCCGAAAACAATTGTACACCATCACATATTATACACACATATATACTACATACTTAAATATGACAACATATAAAATGTTAATTCCTTGATATTAAATGATGAGAAAAAATTATCACCTTATGAAAATTTGATTCCTCTTGGTGCTTGGTAGATCGGTTTAAGATGGATCTATCTTAGTTCGTCAAGAAATTATAGTTTGCTATTCATTAGCATTAAATACATTTTATAATAAGCGTATTAAGGAGACACGCTACAATAATCTATTAGCTAAAATAGTCAAAATGTTATATATGTCTTCTGGTCTATTTTGTCTTTGGTGATTTACACATGCAATTCTTATATAATATACTTGGATGTGAAGCAAATAAAAACTTTATAGTGATCCATTGAATTAAGTCACAAGGTCATTATGAAGATATTTCGATGGCCTTTTAAAATAGTCACTATGTTATATCTATCTTGTAGTCTCTTTTGTCTTTTATTACCTTAGAGATGCAACTAACAAAATTTATTATTATACAATGAATTTGAATACACCATTACTTTATAAGTGGGCCAATAGTTAAGTCACAAGGTCATCATTACGAATATTTTTATTAGAAAGTCCTTGTAATAAGGACTACTCAGGTCAATGAATTCTTGCGACAATTCATGTGTTCTCAACACCCAAGTCACATGACACAAGGACACCGAGGACATGGACAACAACATGGAATCTGATGCATCAACTTGTACAACACATCGACCAATGGGGACATGGAGAGACGGATGTTATATAGATATATATTCAAAAATAATTATATATATTAAAATACGAAAATGAAATATGAACATAAAGATCCAATTTCTTAGAAAATAGAACAAAACACTTGGAATTACCTTCGTCTCAATCTTATCCTTCACCTGCACAATGAGAGATCATGAGAGCTCTTTCCCTACTGTTGAAAGTGAGAAAATAGCAATAACAAAATGTTTTGATTCAGGCGAATTTGGGAAGCGATCCCAGGGCTCATCCAACACATGTTTAGCACATGTAATAATGTCTTGTTTTAGGATATGTCCTAGTATGCCATGTGTTTGACACACAGAATACAAACACAACACCCCTAGGGGCCATGTCATGTTACTTAGGTTCTCATGAAGGTTGATGTGATTTTTATTTCTCTCCTCCTTATCTAAGTCATTACAAAACTCAAAAGTCGACAACCTAATTTACTAACTGAAGAATTAGATTTAATATGAACTTTCAACATTTCTGTTGTTTTCCTTCATTCTCTACCTCTAAAAGTGCAACAACATAGTATTTTATCCACTCACTTGCATTGTGGGGCATAAATCTACCAAATTGATAACACTACAATAGAGATCATCTCGTTGAAACACGTCCGTACATATCAAAAATGACAGTTTTGATTAATAGGCTTCTTTTGGGTATTTTCCACCGATTGGCGGTCCGGACGCTGCATATCCCACATATCGGATTCACCTAAAGGAATGTAACTTTGGGTATTTCCCACCCGAGGGGCCAATTAGGTATTGTCAGGAACCTAGGAATGTAACTTTGTTTTCTCTGGAAATAAAGTTATGTTTTTTTCTTGGAAAAATTACATGTGGCATGGTTTTGGGTTATATCTGGCTTATTGCATGCACGTATATTTTA
The DNA here is from genome assembly GCA_010110895.2 of Picea sitchensis. Taxonomy (NCBI): domain Eukaryota; kingdom Viridiplantae; phylum Streptophyta; class Pinopsida; order Pinales; family Pinaceae; genus Picea; species Picea sitchensis. The sequence continues at coordinate 26,146 of SNQJ01S0092437.1, forward strand.
TCATAATAAGACATAATGACTTGCACCCTAGAGTAAATGATTTGGTCATAATAGGGATGATGTTGTCCACATGGCATTCTAGCTAGTAGAACTAGTGCACCTATGGGATTTTAATTAGTTTTACCAAGTCTATGACAAATTAGGCATTAGCTTAGGAATTATTAACCATATTTGCCACATGTCAAGGTAACATAAAATCTACCTAGAATGAGAGGAGGTGTGGCTCACAAACCATCTTAGTTACCCTTAGGGAAAGGAACACTAAGTGATTGAGATTATGTCTTATGTTCCATGTTATAAGATGAACGGGTGGAGCATTTGAGATACAAGGAAGAAAGTAGATGAATATAAGTTCCTGTCCCAACTTTGAAACTTTCATTAACAAAAGGGAGATTGTAAAATGTAGCAGTGTTTTCAAAGAGATATCATGCAGCGAGTTTCGAGTTTGATATGATGAGTAAAGAAGTTGGTTAATAAAGAAGAGCTTTGGCGGACCTACAAACTCCAATACTTCAAGCGGCTCATTCTCAAGTGTAAAGGACCCCCTTATAGAAACTCCCCAAAATTACGTTCTTGTGGAACAAGAAGAACAATATTAACCTCTTGGAACTTATGGAAGTGGGTCTTGATAGCCACTCACACCACTTTGTTTGAGACCCTCTTGGGCCGATTTTTCTTTGTTGTGGGAAGTCCTCTCCTTGTTAAACCCCCAGTCCTCCCTACATTTGGGTGAAGTGGATTCAGATTTTTCAACAAGTGAAGAGGTTATCTCTATTGCATAACCTTACACTCTGTGGTGTAGAGTGGTGCATTCATGCGGTTATGGCCTTTTTCCATTTAAGTTGTGTATAATATAAAACATTGCATGTGTTTCTCAGTATTGCAATTTCTGCAAATTCAAAATGTTATCTGTGACTAAATCCTTCTTGTTCTTATGAATTTTACGTTGTTACCCTTTGGTCTTCACTATCTTTTATTACTAAAATTTCACTTCGTTTTTAGATATCACACCCTACTTAATTCTTTATAACTATGATTTACAATACTTATGGGTATGGCCTGTTGGATGACTACTGATCGGTATGGCTGTTCACATTCATTACTAAAACCATGGATTATGTGGTGTAGAGTGGTGCATTCATACGGTTATGGTTAATATGGTTTGTATTCATTTAAGTCCTATAATACAAAGCGTTGCATATGTTTCTTATTGTTCTAATTCTTCCAATTCAAAGTGTTTTTGTGACTATGGCCTTATTGTTCTTATGACTTTTATATAAAAGTTCTCTGCTTGTTACCCTATGGCCTTTTTTAGCCATTGTTGCTAAAATTTCATTTCATTTTTTAGGTGTCACGCCCTATGAAAATCTTTATCATAATGATTTACTGCAAGGACTTGAAACAACCTATGGGGGGTTGCTAAATTCCAAAGTTGTGTAAGTTACCACTTACCTATATTTCATCTTCTTTTCTACAAAACATGTAATTCAAAACCCATCTCGCCAATTTCCAATATAAATTATGGTAGTAGTAATGACGCTTTATATCACTACATTTGCATAGGGATTAATATGCACAATTTTCAGAGTTCTTCTTCAAAAACTTTTGTGACAGGGTGAAATACTGGATGATTTTCAATGAGCCACGGGTTGTTGCTGGTCTTGGTTATGAAAATGGAATTTTTTCTTGTGGAAGGTGCTTTGCTCCATTTGGGAACCATACAACGGGAAATTTTGCGACAGAACCCTACATTGTTTCACACAATTTGTTGCTTTCACATTCTACTGTTGTAAGGATTTATAGAGAAAAGTATCATGTCAGACCTTCTTCAAGGTAGAAAAAATTTGCATTTTAATGTTAACAACAACAGGCAGCCACTAATGTGAAGCCTTTCTCCAATTTGGAGATATTACATGAAAAGGGAAAAAATTAAGGATTCTTTTTGAATTTTTGTAGGGTATGAGCCTCTTACAAATTCCAGTGAGGATCAGGCAACAACTCAAAGATTAAGGGATTTCCATATTGGGTGGTAGGTGTGAATTTATTTATTTCCTCTACTTATGTTGAATAAAAAGTGGTTTTCTTCTAATTGTATTTTGGATTTCTTATCCAAATTCCACACACATTACAGGCCACAAAATAATGGTGGGATTCCCATGGTTTCATATTTTAGGGTCATGGTTGTTCTGTGTTTTTGTTTCTTATTGAGAAATTTGTCTCCAGTCGTGTTTTTCTTGTATTAAAAATATGCTATTTTATTTCATATTTGTCATGTTTCTTCATCCTATTGTCTATTGGAAATATCCTGATTCTATGTTGGAAATTGTTGGGAAAAGGCTGACCAAGTTTACAAAGGAACAATACCAAATGATTAAAGGGTCAATAGAGTATCTAGGCGTTAACCAATACACTGTTTATTACATGTATGATCCCAAACAACCTAAACAAAATGTAATAGGATACCATATGGACTGGAATGTAGTCTTTGCATGTAAGCTTCTTTGCTATATACGATTATAGAGCCATCTCTTTTTTCTATCTTATTCTGTAGTCGAATTTACCCTAACATGTTGTGATATACACATTGCCATAAACAACCAATTTTTGTTTGGATTCTGCTTGTACTTACTCCTTGATTGAAAACATGGCAAAATGGAAGACAATGGTAGATCTTGATAAATTCACGATAATCAAAGATTTGGAACCTCCCACCAATCCATCAAGGTTAGGTAATTTTTAGTAAATTACATGGTATTATTGAAAGTTTGTTAAACAATAATATGATTGATCCTATACTTGATGGAGATGGTTTGAAGGAAGCATGCATTGCTATGTACATATAAATGAATGCCAATAAAACTTTGGAATGGTAAAGGATACAATTGTAAGTGCACCAATCTTAAGATTTCCTATTGGAACAAGTCATTCTATGTATGTGTATATGCCTTGGGTGTATCTATTAATAATGTCTTCACACATGTTGACGATGAAAAATTGGGCATATGATGTATTTTGCAAGAAAAAGTTGTGTTGATTGACAACAATTGCAATACTATAGAGTGGGAAACCTTAGGCATGGTATATTACACAAATTTTGACATTGCTTACTATCTAACAAGTTCATTTTAAAGAGTAGCAAATCATATTTTAGAGTTTGATATATATAGTAAAAAATTCGATAAACTCTGGAAGCATAATTCGATGTGGACAGTGTTGTTCCAAGAATATGATTTCAAAATTTGTGTCAAATTAGGAAATCCAATGTTAAACCTAATTATCTGTCATGGAGATGAAATAGGTAACTTGAAGGAGAGGATGAAGGAGACTTTCCTAATGCTAGCATGTTCAAGGTTCCACCTGCATCGGGCTATCTAGAGGATGTCCATTATTTTTTGTGGCACAAAAGGCACTAGACAAGATGAGTATGACAAATAGATGAATTCTAGTTCAAAACACACTCTAATTAAAAAATTTAGTAGGTAATTTATATAGAGTCCAAATTATTGGTATACAAATAAAATGTGTGCAACCACTGGAAAAAAATAATTTGATTATCAAGGCATATTTTGGCATAGTAGGGGGTCATTCCTCTCTTACTAAGACAACCCAAAAAATCCTATCTTCAAGACTATGGTGGCCTAAAAACTTTAAGGATTATTTCAAATGACTAATAAATGTGTCTAGTGCCAAAAGTGAGCAACAAACCAAAGAAAAGGGATTTTCACAGAAGCAAACCTATTCCTGTGAAAATTTTGATCATTGGGGGAATCTATTTTATTGGACCTTTTGTGCTAGAAAGAGAGAGAAGACACTTTCAATATGTGTTTATGGGCATGAATCTATTCACGAAGTGAGTAGTTAGTTGTTGGATTGATAATTTGTGTAGAAGCTTACAAATTCTCATTTGAGAAAAGATATTATGTCACACTATGGATATGCAGTACATACATCTTTTGATCGAGGGGACCACTTCTTTGCAAACACTTATAAATGGTTGATGGGATATTTAAGGTTGTTGATTAGAAGGGTATTCCATACTACCCTAGCGAAAATGTTCTAACAAAGAGTATGAACAAGGTATTTTCATCCATACTCACAAATATGTGACTTGAGAGGAGATTAGACTACAATAGTGACTTGATGTTCTCTGAGATATGAGACATGGGAAGAAATGATAAATGAAAACCATTGACAAATGGCTTAATAATGTCGATAGAAAACTAGATGTTATCCTTGTAAAATAGAGTAACATAGAGGATATAGACAACAAAATGTTTTTAAAAATGATTGGAAGAATTGGAGAGAGACTAGAGAAGAGCATGCTTTGTGAAATATTCAAATGAGAAATGATCAATATTATGGTGAAAAGTTATGATGCAAATAAGATCAAGAAGTAAGATTTTGAACATGGCATGTTGAATGACACTGAAACCATTCAGCTCTAATGGTACCGACATTCTTCCCACAGGACTTATCTTGAAATAGATATCTATTTTTGTTAGCGAGAAAGACCCTAGAAACCCTTTTGACGTCGTTAATATAGAAAAACTTATACATAGCTTATCCAGGTCAAATCACAACATATTTACTATAGATTTGTAGCGTCGCAATTCAGGCGGTAAAAATTCCTAAATTGTGGGTATTTTTTGACTTGGTGAACTACTAGGTATTTGTTGGAGGAAAACCCTAGTTTCCAAAAGCGTCGCAGTGCGACATACATCTTCACAAATGTGGCAGAGAGACGTTCCATGTGGAAAACATGGCAAGAGGTTGGTATTTTGACTTGGTGAACATACTAAGGTGACTGTTGGAGGGGAAAACCTAGTTTCCAAAACGTCGCAATTGCGACATACATCTTCACAAATGTGGCAAGAGAGACGTTCCAGTGGAAAACATGGCAAGAGAGACGTTAACGTGGCAAGACCGATGTTAACGTGGCAATTGCGACATACATCTTCACAAATGTGGCAAGAGAGACGTTCCAGTGGAAAACATGGCAAGAGCGACGTTAACGTGGCAAGAGAGATGTTAACGTGGAAAGAGAGACGTCAACGTGGCAAGACCAACGTTATCGGGCAACATGAATTTTTTTTTATATAAATTTCCTCTATTTTGAGACAATATGGACAATTTTGTCCATAACGCCGCAAATAAAACGTCGGAATTTTTACAATATGTAGTAGTGATTTCTTCTGCCAACCCACCGAATGGCCTCCAACTCTGAATCTGTTGCTCCTCCCATTTCCCCCACCTTCACTGGAACAAGAAATCCACAATTTGCAGTGGAAACTAAGTGCGCACATAAGTTTCCTTCTCCGAATGGATGGGGAAGGTGGCATAAGGTTTGAGATGCTCGAAGAAGACCTCATTCAACTTAGGGAAGAAGCTATGGAGGCCCTCACACAAACGACACAACAAGTTAATGAAATAATTGCAGATTTAGAGTCTAGGATGGAAAAGTTGGAGATCCAAGCCGCCAGGACGACCCTTCAGATAAATGAAGGGGTGAAGGTATTGTTGAATGAAGGTCCCTCGAACCGAGAGCAACAGATGTAACTATTCTCCTCTCCTCTCTTGGCTCTTTCCTAATTTTGGTTATTTTGAAGACACAATGTTTGCAGGTTTTTAATTCCACAGGAGTCAGATTTTGGAATCTAAGACATACTAGGCATACCTGGGCTTTGTCTCATGGCCCCTACAAATGTAATTTTGGACTGTATACATAGGCTACATGCCTGAATTTTGTATAAGTATTCACAATGGTCATACCACTGCTATATTAATATATTTTCCATTTTCTTGTAAAAAAAAGAAGAAGATGAAACGTAGGAAATTAAATTAGCTTTCCGAATATACAACTTTTATTCATAGAAAATGTGAATAGCTATGTCAAATTTTATTTTTTCTAACCGTGGGATCTTATTTTTCCAACAAAATATAAGGTATATGTTTTTGTTCATGTAGGTTTTGAGTACCTTAATGGTGAAATTACATTCCAAAAACTTGTATACTTATAGAGAACTCATTTTTCTTGTGCGATGTATGTTTTGGAAATTTATAATATTAATTTTATATATTTTTTTAAATTATCAAAGTCAACATGTCCCTGAAATTACAACATGTTTTGTTTGTGTAGGCTAAGAGGTTCTTAACATGATCAAAACAATTTCTGTTTTTTTAGATTGTAGATATGGATCTCCACTAGTGTTGCATATAACTCATTCGAGAAATGGTTAAGCTGACAAAAAGTTATGGAAGAAATAAGAGAGGTTTGTATTCTAGGATTTTGATATATGTCAAGACAAAAATAGATTAAAAATAGTAAACATTATTAATTTAAAAAAAATTGTATATTTGGAATGTGCACAACCTGTTGATATTACGATAGCTTCGGGAGGTATTAGCCTCCATTGTGACCTTTAACAAGATTAGAATATTCCAGAAGCAAGAAAAGAAGTGAATGTAACCCTAGAAGAGATGTCGGCTAAGAGAGATAATTAATATGAATTAATTAGTACCGAGAATAAGAAGTCGGCCCAGGCAAGTCTGCTAGAGCCAATATAAATACAGGGCACTAGTCCTCACTTTACACACTTCTCAGAATTGCAAAGAGACACTTNTCTTTTTGTCAAAGTCAAGGTGCTCGGAGGGTGGCTTCGGCCTATGGTTGGGTGACAATAGTGATATTGTCTATGGTAAAACGAGCACATTCTAACAGGTTATGGTCCCACACCTCCTTCATTCAGTCTAAACGTTGGAAGGGAGCATAGCCATTAGGATACTAAGCTCATTGAAGAACTTCCACTAGGGTTTACTAGTAGGCGCAGTTACCAAGACACTGTCGCTAGGGATACTAGCAGGTGCGGTTACCAAGACACTTTCGTTAGGGCTACTAGCAGTTGCAGTTGCAGAAACCCTAAAATCTTGATCTAGCACCTTATGATGGAACATCTTGCTCAAGAATAAGGTATTCAAGTGCACTTTAGTCCAACGCACCTCTTGGCACTCTCAGAATGCAAAAACGTCAAAGTTGAAGTTTTGGATCAAAGCATGACCAGTCACCAGTCAACCAAAGTCATGAATGAAAAGAGTAGTCATCTACACTACTCAACAGTCACAGGAACAATTGAAGATGACATGTGGATAATTGACAGTGGAGTTTCTAGGCACATGATGGGAGATCAAGCCAGACTCTCAAATCTAGATAAAAAGAAGACATCGTACAAGGTATAGCTTGGAGACAAAAGCACTTACCCAGTCGAAGGATTTGGACATGCCTCCATTAAGTTGAAAACATGTAACAATGTTCATTTGAGCAATGTCTTATATGTACCTGGTTTAGAAAAGAATCTTGCATCCATATCTTTCCTAGAAGACAAAGGAAACAAAATAACCTTTGTAGATAGAAAAGTGTTATCTTGGCACAAAGATTCCAACATAAAGAATTCTAGCGTTATTGGAACCCGTAAAGGAAATCTATATAGACTACTAGAACAAAATGAAGAAGATATTGTACATGACGAAGTCAATCCCAATGATCTTTGGCACATAAGGTATGCTCATATTGACTATCAAGCATTACCTTTTCTCAAAAATATGGTTGAAGGAATACTAGAATTACAGTCTACACATGAAGGAATTTGCAAAGGATGTGATCTTGGAAAGAATATCAAGAAACCATTCCCAAGAAGCAACAATAGATCTAAGGAGATTCTAGATCTAATACATTCAGATGTTTGCAGTACGATGCCAGTCAAATATCTAGGAGGTTCACTTTACTATGTAATCTTCATAGATGATTACTTAAGAAATACTTGGTTATATCTATTGAAGACAAAGGATGAAGTATTCAACAAGTTTCAAGAATTCAAAGCAGAGATAGAGAACCTCACAAACAAGAAAATCAATACCTTGGGAATAGATAATGGAGGAGAATACAAATCCAAGGAATTTTATTCCTTTTGCAAATCAACAGGGATTAGGAGGAAGTTGACTGTTCCTCATCATCCTCAACAAAATGGTGTAGTAGAAAGGAAGAACAAATCTATTGAAGAAACCGTGAAGGCACTACTAAACGATCAAGGTTTATCTATGTTTCTATGGGGAGAGGCATCCATGACAACAATATATGTTCAAAACAAAAGTCCTCATCACATGTTGAAGGATATGACTCCAGAAGAAGGCTTCTCAGCAAAGAAACCTAATGTGGAAAACTTAAGAATCTTTGGATGCCCTGTTTACTCTCACATTCCCAAGGATAAAAGGAATAAATTAGAACCCTCAGGAAAGAAGGGAATATTCATGGTATATAGTGAATCATCCAAGGCTTATAGAATCTATATCCCGGAACAACATAAGATTGAAGTCAGCAGAGACGTGACCTCCAATGTAAAGATGGCTTTCAAGAAATCCATAGAAGAAACTATAGAAGAAGAAGAGTATGAAGAGCCTATCTAAGAAGGCACATGTCTCCCAAAAAACCAGAATGAAGAAAAGGAACAAATTGATCATCCGATGCAACCATGTGAGACTATTGATTCAGACACTATACCTAATACCAAGAAACAACCAGCTTGTCTTGAAGATACCCTACAATAAGAAGAAAGAATCAATGCCCCAAGTGGGATGTTCAGAAAAAGTAAGAATCCCAAAACATTCTCCAACTATGCAACATACATGAAAAATCTTCTAGATGATGAATCTACCACGTTTGAAGAGGCAATTCAGAAGAAACAATGGAAAGAAGCCATGACAGAAGAACACCATTCCATCATGAAAAATTATGTATGGGAAATTGTGCCTAGACCTAAAGAAAAATAAGTAGTAACTTCAAAATGGGTATATAAGATAAAACATCCAGCAGATGGAAGTGTGGATAAATATAAAGAAAGGTGCGTAGCTAAAGGGTTCTCCCAAAAGGAGGGAGAAGACTATGACGAAACATTCACTCTTGTTGCCAGATATACCTCCATTAGAGCTATCATGTCTCTTACCGCTTCCATGGGATGGAGTTTACATCAGATGGATGTAAAGACAACCTTCCTCAATGGAGCAATGGAAGAAGAAGTATACATTGAAATACCTCAAGGGTTTGAAGTACATTCCAGAGATACTCATGTTTGCAGACTAAATAAAGCTTTATATGGACTCAAGAAATCTCCAAGAGCTTGGTATGCCAGAATAGATAGCTGCCTAATGAGACTTGGTTTCTCCAAAAGTCATGTAGGTCCAAATATTTACTACAAAGTCGTGAACAATTCACCTGTGACTCTACTGCTATATGTCGATGATCTTTTCCTAACAAGTGAAGAGTCTCTCATCACCTAGTGAAAAACGAAACTAGCTTCTGAGTTTGACATGAAATATCTTGGCCTCATGCATTACTACTTAGGACTAGAAGTATGGCAGAAGCGTGGTGAAGTATTCCTTGGACAAGGAAAGTATGAAATAAAGATTCTTCAGAAGTTTGGAATGATGAATTGCAAATCCATGGACACTTCTATGACCACATATATAAGAAAAGTAAGAGACTCAGATTCTGATCCAGTAGATCCATCACTATATCGACAATTGATTGGGTCATTAATATATTTGGTAAATACTTGACCAAACATTTGCTTTGACTTGAACACACTAAGCCAGTTCCAGGTGGAACCTAGACATGTGCATTGGACAACTGCAAAGCATGTTCAAAGATATATTCGTGGGACACTAAACTATGGTTTAAGATATACTGCATCCAATGACATACAACTTCATGGATTCACAGATTCAGATTGGGCAGGAAGTGCAGAAGATAGAAACAGTACTTCAAGGATGGGTTTCAGCTTGGGCTCCGCTATGATATCTTGGGGCAGCATGAAACAAAAGTCTATAGCACTCAACACAACAGAAGAAGAATATATCACAACATGTGAGGCATGTACAAAAGAAATATAGATGAGAAAGCTAATCTCCATATTATTTGATCAGGTTCCAGATTCGACCATAATACACTGTGACAATCAGAGTTGTATAAGGCTATCAGAACACCCAGTGTTTCATGAATGATCGAAACACATTGAAATCAAATACTAATTTATTCGAGATAAATTCCAAGCAGGAGAAGTAAAGCTTCAGTATATCCCCATAGATGAGCATACATCATATATCCTGACAAAGCCTCTGTCAAGAATAAAGTTTGCATATTTTTGAGACAAATTGGGGATCATGGAAATAACTCCCTTAGTTGAAAGGGAAGAAATGACTCTCCAGGTTGGGAGGGAGCAATGACATATTATTGAATTGAGGACATTCATTTTCAAGTTTGAAAAACAAAATGGTCCATCTTGGGTAGTTCCTTTCTAGTTCAGAAAGTGGTTTGAGATTTTTGTTGGATAGGCATTTTCCAGTTTAGAAAGTGGTTTGAGATTTCTGACGGACAGGCATTTTCTATTTCAGAAAATGGTCCAGATCAAATGGTCATTTTCATAATGAAAATGGTTCAATGGATTGGTGATGTACCATAGACAGCGATTTCCAATTGTGGTTAACATGGGGAATGGTCTAGGAAAACCTCTCTTCTTTATGATCACTTTTATTAGTGGTCAAGAAGACTGATTTGCCTCGCTGGACAATCATTCTTTCGAAACTCACAGTTGTGAGCAGTTTCGAAGAATGGTCTATTTTGGAGGTTGGTGGAGGACAATCATTTCCTTAGGAAATGGTCCGGACAGTCATTCCCTAGGGAAGATTCATTCTCTCTAGGTTTCACTTTGTTTAGTGCTGGAGGAATGGCCCAGATACGTGAATGGTCCAGGTTCAACAATCAAGGACATGCTTTCCCTAGGGTAGACTCATTCTCTCTAGGTTGCACGTTGTTTAGTGTTGGAGGAATGGCCCAGTATAGGGAATGGTCCAGGCTAAGAAATTAGGACAATTATTCTTCCTTGCTTAAGAAAAATAGTCTAGATAGCCCATCATTGATGTTCTACTCTGAGGGCAGATGATCTTCCAGATCTCACAGATGTGAGTGGAAGAATGGCGTAGATGACTCAATTTATATCATAACATTGTTTTTGTGCAGGTTGATATCAGTTGATATGATTACTATGGAGACTGTATGTCTCAAGACAGTAGAAGTATGCTACTGTGGTGGATATGTTCCACTGTTTGTGACTATGTGTCACAAATTGAGTAGTTGTGTACTACTATGGATAAACACAGTTGTGTTCTATCATTTGACATTGTACCAGTTATCATGGAGATTATCCATTTCAATAATAATGACGGTGCTCGTGATGCTACCAGTTAAATGGTTTGTTTGTGCTCAAGACCATTATCAGTTATACCTCCCTAGATAGGAGGGAGTGTTGATATTATGGTAGCTTTGGGAGGTATCAACCTCCATTGTGAGCTTTGATAAGATTAGAATATTCCATAAGTAAGAAAATAAGTGAATGTAACCCTAGAAGAGATGTTGGCTAAGAGAGATAATTAATATGAATTAATTAGTACCTAGAATAAGAAGTCGACCCAGGCAAGTCTACCATAGCCAATATAAATACAGGGTGTCAGTCCTCACTTTAAACACTTCTAAGAATCGCAGAGAGACACTTGTGCACACTGCAGTCTGGCAGTCTTGTGCACAAGTCCTGGAGAAGGTGTTTCCACCAGTTCTAAAGCCTATTGTTTCTATCTTTCTAGGTTGGACTCTCTGATCATCTTTGGTTACTTCATGCTTGGTGCATTAGCCTTTCTTGGCTATTGGTTTTCTACCAGGATTCTTCTTTTTGTCAAGGTCAAGGTGCTCGGAGGGTGGCTTCGGCCTATTGTTGGGTGACAATAGTGATATTGTTTATGGTAAAATGAGCACATTCTAACACAACAAACTTTATCTGTGTCTATATTTTTGTCAATAACTGAATTGTGTAGCCTATAGAAAAATCACGTCAAAACAAAGATATGGAGAGGAATTCATAAAAACGGAGCTTTTTATGTATTTGTAGACTGAAACACTAGGTTTTTCATCCATAACCTAAATCAGAGGCAACCAACTCAACAAACACGTATGCTATATTTGTCACTCTCGTCTGAATTTTTTTTAAATTCAAATAACACACACACAATTTAGAACACACACATTATTAGCAATAGGAACACACACACGTTCCTGTTCACAAATCAATTCTCTCTCTCTCTCTCTCTCTCTCTCT
>SNQJ01S0092437.1:40498-68530 GCA_010110895.2 Picea sitchensis
TGGTGAATATTATATTCTAAGAGAGGAGACTGTGAGAGAAAGAAGAGGAAGTTACAATGGGTTTTGCTATAGGTTGTATCCCTTCATTTGCTGGATAATAATAAAGGAAGGACCTGGAAATTTCTCTGGTGGACGTAGCCCACACTGGGTGAACCACGTAAATATGTGTCTCTCTTGTATTGTGTGTCTTCTGTGTTTTGTTTCTACATTTGTTTTATTTTAATGCTCTGCAATCCTATTTTTCGAACAGGGATAACTCATTTGAAGGTACACCTTCAACTGAAGATAAAACAAAAACAGACAGAAAAAGAAAACAAGCAGACCACCTTGAAGGAGAATTTAAGAAAATTAAACCAGCTACCTTTGATGGGGAATCCAGAACAGGGGAGGAAGCTGAAGAATGGTTACTAGAAATCAAGAAGTATTTCCAAATATACAACTATTCCAACAATATGAAAGTTAGAATGGAAATCTATAATCTGAAAGGAAAAGCCAGCATTTGGTGGCAAGATTTGAAATTGGCCAAGGGCCTAAAAGAGAAACAGATGGAATGGTATGAATTTAAGAAATACTTTAAGAAACAGTACCTATCCTAAAGCTACTATGAAAGAAAAACGAAATAATTTTATGAGTTACGACTTGGTCAAATGTCTATGGAAGATCTGATAAGTAAATTCCTGGAATTACTAAGGTTTTTACCCTATATCCGGGAGGATAAAGTGAAAATCCAGCGGTTCCTAAGCTGTTTACCATAGACCTACAAGGACATAATCGAATTTGATAATCCCAAGTCCCTGAGTGAAGTATTCAGAAATTTTTGAATGTGTTATGACCAATACAAGAGACAAACAAAACTTCCCAAGGCATGGAAAGATAAGAAACAAGAACGGATGAACCAACAAAAGAAAGGATACCAGCCAACCCCTTATCAAAATGCAACAAAAACTTTCCAAGGAAGGATTTTCACTCCAACCATCCAAGCACAAAAGGAGGCGGCAAACCGATAAATCTGGGAACAAAGAAGTTTGGGGATAACCCTTGGGAGCCGTTAAAATGATGGGAATGTGGAGAACCTCATATGAGGAGGAATTTTCCACATTTAAATTCAAAAAAAAGAACTGCTATTCATAATTTACAGGAAGCCTCGACGGTGTGTGATGTGGGCATAATCTTTCATCGAATCAATGAAACCATAGATGGCCGGCAAGATGACCACCAGTCCTCTGTGGTGGAAATCAAAGGTAAAATCAATAACACTCGAATTTCTATTTTAATTGATCCCAGAGCTACGCTAAGTTATATCACTCCTGGTATAGTAGAGTCAAATAAACTTAAGAAAATGAGATGCAAAATCATGGTTGGTACAACTAACAACAGGAACTAAACGGAAAGTGGCTAACTTTATTTTTGATTATGAGTTTAGTTCAGGTGGTCAAAACATAAAGACAAATCTGAACATTCTACCACTAGGATATTATGAAGTGATTATCGGAATGTATTGGTTAGAAAAACACAAAGCAATACTATATTGTTATGCAAAGACACTTAATTATAAAGACAAAAATGACACTACTAGGACAACCCAAGGTATACAGAAACCAATATCAGTTAAACAAGTTTCAACAATGTAATTCAAAAAATGCATGAGAAAGGGTTGTCAAGTTTACGCCATCCAAGTAACAAACCTGTTAGAAAAAGAAGATAACCTCAACTTGGAAGACTTTGTTGTTCTACGTGATTTTAGAGACATCTTTGTTGATAAAATACCTGAATTACCGCCTAGAAGGGAGATAGACTTTTCTATAGACCTGCTACCTGGTTCAACTCCCATCTCTAAAGCACCTTATCGAATGAGTTTGCCATAATTGATAGAACTAAAAATTCAACTACAGGAATTGTTGGACAAAGAGTATATTAGACTGAGTGTTTTGCCATGGGGAGCACCATTCCTCTTTTTGAAAATGAAAGACAGTACTCTAAGACTATGTATCGATTATAGGCAATTGAACAAAATGACTATTAAGAACAAGTACCCCTTACCTAGGATAAATGATCTGTTCGATCAAGTAGGAGGGGCCAAGATCTTTTAGAAGTTGGATTTACAATCCGGTTATCATCAAGTTAGGATAAAAGATGAGGACATAAGAAAAACGGCTTTTCGAACAAGACATGGACATTACAAATTTGTAGTCATACCTTTTGGACTCACTAACATGACAACCACATTTATGTGTTTAATGAACAATATTTTCAGTGAGTATTTGGACAAATTCATATTGGTATTCATTGAGGACATTCTGGTATATTCTATAACAGAGGAAGAACACAAAGAACACTTAAAGATAGTTCTGCAAAATTTAAGGAAGCACAAACTGTATGCTAAATTTGATAAATGTGATTTTTATTAGAAAAAGATACAGTACCTAGGACATGTAATATCTGTAGATGGTATTGCAGTCAATCCTAAGAAAATAAGGGCCATTATGGAATGGACGGTACCAAAGGATGTGGCGGATATCCTGTCATTCATGGGAATCACCGGATATTATCACAGATTTATAGAGGGGTTTTCTAAAATAGCTTACCCTATCACATCATTACAAAATAAAGGGACCAAGTTTGACTGGGCACAAAAGTGTCAAGACAATTTTAATAAGTTGAAGGAATTATTAACAACCGCACCCATTTTAAAGGTAGTAGACCCAAATAAAGACTTTACCGTATGTGTTGATGCAAGTAAAGAAGGACTAGGTGGTGTCCTAACTAAAGAAGGGCACGTTATTTGTTATGAGTCCCGAAAATTAAAGGAACATGAGAGAAACTAAGTCACTCATGATTTATAATTGGCAGCGGTAATAAACACCTTAAAAATGTTGCGACACTACATAATGGGTAGAAAGTTTCTACTATTGGCAGATAATAACAGTGTGAAATATTTGTTCAGTCAACCCGACCTTAATGCAAGGAAAGCAAGGTGGCTAACCTTATTGAGGGAATTCAACTTTGAGGTAAGACATATCAAGGGTAAGGAAAATAAAGTCGCTGATGCTTTAAGAAAAAGAGTTCATGTGTTATTTGAAATAAATGTCAGCAGGGTAGAAAGTGATCCTGAACAGAGGATAAAGAATGTAGGTAATAACGATGAAAATTACACTAAGACAGTGGAAGAATTACAAAACACTACAAAATATGCAGGCAAAACAGAGCTGAGTATTGATAAAAATGCCCTACTACGATTTAAAAACAAAATATACATACCAGATTCGATAGAGTTAAAATTAATAGTTTTGGATGAAGTGCATAAGAAACCATATTATTATCATCTAGGATACCAGAAAATGATAACAACACTTAGAAAATTATTTTATTGGCCTAATATGAAAGGAGAAACAATATAATACTTAGCTAAGTGTCAATATTGTCAGCAGGTAAAAGACAAACACCAACATCCCTCCGGTCTGTTGCAGTCCTTACCAATACCAGAATGGAAATGGGAGACTATATCGTTGGACTTTATTACAGGTTTGCCTAAAAATAAGAAACAAAATGATTCTATTATGGTGGTAATCGATAAACTTAGTAAGTCTGCACACTTTATTCCTATAAAGTCTACTTTTAAAGCTATAAACATCACTGAAATATTTATGAAAGAAATTTTTAGACTGCATGGTATTCCTAAAATGGTGATTTTAGATAGAGACGTAAAATTCACATCTACTTTTTGGAAAGAATTGTTTGCAGGGATAAATACTAATTTGAATTTAAACACGCATTATCATCCATAAATGGATGGAGACACTGAAAGAATGAACCAAATCGTAGAAGATATGCTCCGCATGTACGTAATAACAAAACCAAGCAAGTGGGAAGACTACCTACACTTGGTAGAATTTGCATATAACAATGGGTACCAAACTTTGGCTAAGTTAAGCCCCTTCAAGGTACTGTATGACATAAAGTGTACGAATCCAATTAGCTGGAACAAACTGGTTGACAGACTCATGGTTGGACCAGAGATGCTCCAAGAAATGGAAAGTATGGTAAGAAAGGTACAACAGAACTTAAAAGAGGCACAAGACATACATAAAAGTTATGCAGACCAGAAAAGAAGACACTTGGAGTTTCAAGTGGGAGATCATGTTTACTTAAAATTCAAAGCCTAGAAGAGTTCACTAAAACTAGGGAATTGTGCCAAGTTGGCACCTAGGTTTTGTGGGCTCTTCGAGATACTAGCTCGAATTGGACCCGTAGCATATCGGCCCTCAGTTCCATCCAATCTAAAAATTCATAATGTATTTCATGTTTCTTTGTTAAAGAATTATGTTCTTGACCCTACTCATATGATCGATTGGAACTTGGTGTAGGTGGAACCAGAAGGAGAGTTCCAGGCAGATCCCCTTCATATTCTGGACCGGAGAGAAATAACACTTCGGAATAGAGTCGTCGCTCAGGTAAAGGTGCAATGGAAGCACTTTATCCCTGAGGAGGCCACTTGGGAGTTGGAGGGAGATTTGCAAAAATCTCATCCAATCTTATTCCAACAAAGGAACGAACACCGAGGACAATGTTTTATTGAAGGGGGAAAGGATGTGACATCCCCAAAAATAAATTATTTTTTAATTTGAAATTTCTTAGGAAAATTATTCCGTTTTTGGTAAATTCAAATTCAGAATTTTTTTTCCATTTATGGCAATTTTGAATTTTGAATTTGGTTAATTGTAATTAATGATTATGACTGTTGGGAAGAGATCTTATTTGACTCAACTAACTACTTGACTATGACACTTGTATGAAACAAAATATTTTATAATTATTGTAGGAGGACAAATGGAACAACCATGTTAAAATTAACTGACCATGACTCCATGAGTGGGGAACATGTTGGAACTACCTCAGGGCTGATTGTTACAAGTGGAAAATTAGGAATTTGGCCATTGGCAGCCCCTGAAAATCAGGGATTTGGAAAGCTGCGAAAATTCCCAAGGGGAAAAATACCTAGGCATTTTTGGTTCTTGCATACATAGCATATGTGAGGAGGCAGGACGCTGCCTAGTATGTTGGGGAAAATATTACTGATTGCTTGCTGTTATGAACACTACTTGCTGAGTGTGAGGCAAGGAGAATATTTCTGAAGTTGACGACATTTGTTGAGGAGGAGTTCCGAGTTAGCCCTCATGGATTCATGGTCATGCTAGGGGGTGAACATCACAAGTGATTTGGCCACCCTGTTCTACGGTTGGGAGGAACATGGTTGCTCCCTTTGTCTTCCTACGAACTGGTTTAGATATGTTAATACTTTCTTTCTCTATTTGAATGATTATATAACTGATGTAATGCATCTGTTAGTGCTAAATTGAAATATTTCCATGGATGAAATCTGTTCGACGGTGTGAAGTGTGAAATAGATGACCAAACGCCTCAAGAGAATTTAGTTGAGTAACTCTTTTCTGTTGATTTAAATTCTTAATGAATGCTATAGTCTCTTTTATTCGCTGAAAGGGTATGAATGACTAAATTCTGGAAATGGTCATTCTAGAGTCTAAATTATCATTATTCAGTGGTAAACTGTAGAGTACCTTCCGAGTATACTGAAAATCCCTTAGGCAAAACTATCTATGTATAAGTGGACCTGAAACAAGTCTATATATAGGTGTATGTATATTCCTGTAATTAAATTTCATATTCATATTACTTAGTTGAGACTTCCTTTCTTGCATAACATTGATTGAGAACGAATATGAAACAATATTGATTCTACGAATTATATATATACATATATTACATGTAGATATATATATATATATATATGTATATATAAATAGGTCTATTTACAGTTGGTACTTTGCGTAGACATTATAGAAGAAACTAAGATTAAATGTCTACAACCAAAAACCCATTTATACAAAGATATATTCCCATATTATATAAGCAAATAAATTATTCCAACAGGCATATAACTACATTTTTATAAAGGAAATATTGAATAGAGAGTCTGAAACCTCTCATTAACTCATTACAATACATATGAAATTGAATAAGGTAACCTACGGTCATATGATTATAGACTGGTAGGTGAATGAATATACATAAATATATTAGGTAGAACTAGACTTCTAATCACATAAATGCTATTTCGAAGATTGAAAGTAAGGAAGTAACTACACTTTCACATCATACGATGAGGAAGATACAAAGCCACGGTATTCACGGAATATCAAATTAAAATAAACCAATATGGAGGAGTCATAAATATAAGACAAATATGTCTATTCAACATATTTGATTTACAAAAGGTAGATCTCCAAATTATGTAAGTTCTGATACTAAATATGCGATTTAATACAACAGTAAAGGATGAGACTAGAATGTCGAGAAGATCCGAATATAGTGTATCCAATAGTCATTACATTATTTAAAATAATACATGGGAACAATCCTATAGATTAAACTTCAAAGACGTATTACATATAATAACCCGACCAAAAAAATCAAGAACGAAGTTTGGGAAGATTCTACTCTTTCCAGCCACTATGGTAAATCGAGTGGATACTACTTCATGTCATTAAATGAGATTGAGATTATGCCTTCATTATGTAAACTCCTGAAGAGTTTACAAAAGGAACTCGAATACCTTTTGCGCTGAGGATAGTAACGGACGTTTCAAATTCTTGTGTAGACGAAAACCCTGCAAGGTTTCACCATTAAATATCAATATATTTATATATATGAAAGAAAGGTAAAACGAACATATCAACAAAACGATAAATGTATTAACAGAGTATTCCAGAATGATACTTAACTTATATCAAGTAGTTCTCAAGTGCTTCCCTTTTTTCTCCTAGTTGGATAGGTGAACTAGTCGAGGGGGAATGGACCAACGTCTCCCTGATGGGTACCCTCGCATCAATAGGGCCCATCATTAGTGTCGATACCGAATCTCAAATTGTATTAATCAAGGAAAATGAAAACAATTGACAGTACTAGGTTTCTCTACCATGCAAATGACACAAATCATGTTGTGCGTAGACACCATAAAAAATTTCCACAGAAGAAAGACTACTTAATTGTTGAGTTAAAAACCTACCAGAACCAACATACAGAGGATATCCTTTTATAAATTCAAAAATCAATACAAAGATCCCTTTTTACCGAATTCAAATGGTAGATATAACGATAATGACAATAACATTTGTAAAATTCAAGAGAATTCATTGATACCGTAAGATATCTTTAATAGACTGTTCAGAAAAATCACAGAGGTCATTTTAAAAACACCAGATGAAAATATTTGAGACCATAACAAAAAAGAAGAAGAAAGTATACAATGCATTATGCATTACACAGAGGGACTATTTCTTCTCCCAAATAATTAGTTAACATAAGATTTTTTACCCTTTCTCTGATAAGCGAAAGATTCTTTACTACAAGCTAATGAGGGGGTAGGTGTATACAATAGAAGGAAAAGGATTGTAACTACAACTAAAAAAAAACACTCAAGGATTTGGAGCGGCATAAGGTAAGCGATCGTCCCTATGGTCTTGAAGGCCCGAATACCTAAGAAAGATAAACCAAAAGACCTCACAAAATGTACAACCATTACTAATATCCAAACTATGTACTGCCAAAACAACCTTAACTTCGAAAGACTCAGATAAAAACTACCTTCCATACCCAGAATTTTGTTATAATACAGAGGGTTCCCAAAACGATTAACCAGATGTTCTTACCTTGTTTAAAGAGGACCCCTAATGGTAGTGGTACGCAAAAACGTTTTCCACTAGAAGAAGTCGACAAATTAAGCACTGGATATATACAGAGAAGGATTGATAACTAGAGTATCCTCGACCACAGTCCCAGGAACACACAGAGCCAATATAAAAAATGAAGATAGTAGTCTCTGGGAAACTGTCTACTAGTCTAATGATGCTTAATAGTAGTTTGTATCTCAGTACTGTAGTTAGGGAAAGGTGGAAAAATTCCATAGGGAAACATTAAAACTCGTGATCGTCCCGAGGGGTGCATTCATAACGCCTTAAACGCTCTGGCAAAGGAGTCATATACCATCTCAATCGTATCCAAATTAATCCCACCTCAATACACCAAAAATCAAGTTGACAGACAGTCCAAAATTTTCGTTTAATCTTTTTCCTAGTTTAGTTAGGGTTTCGTTGTGTTCATCAAATTTCGTTAAGAAAAGAGAGGCCTAATGCCAAGAGTTAGTTCGTATTGGAACACTAGTTATTCCTAAGTGAGAAATATGAATAACTGGTCCTTAATTACCATCTCCAAGTTATGACACTTGCATGTACTGGTAGTCACTTTGATAACAATTGCTCATTAAGTTCTCTGTCACCTATACCCGAGGAAACGTATTTGTCACTTCATAATTTATGGAGGTTCATTCGTTAATACTCTTCTCATGGTATGCCTTGCTTGCACAATCGAAATTGGTAATATATATTTATACATAGTTTTTTCATAAACATTGGTGATATATATATATATATATATATAGTTTTGCTGAGGACATGAGTATAGTCTAGGATAAGAGTAGATATCAATACTTATATACTTGCAAAGAGTCTAGTGTTTCGAAGTTTAGAGGTGTTCCCTCCCTTGATGATTAAGATGTGGTAAAGTCTTTTAATTATCATTGATAAATAATTTTGGTAAGTATTAATGGTGGAAGGAAGAAGTGTATAATCACCATGTAGCAAGATTGGAATCAGATATGTAGAAATTTGGGAATTAATGACCACATTTTTTTTTTTTATGGCAAATTTGAGGTTCATTACATATGGTATAAGAGAAAAGGTTACAACACTTGGACCTTGAACAGAGCCACATTATCTACTTAACATATATTTCTGTTATGCAAAAAAAAAACTAATAAACCTTTGTTGTTACAAAAAAAAACCCTTTTCTGTTTTGTGTTAATCATGGCAGCCTAGGATGATGGAAAAATTAGACTTGATGGGAATCTTGAGCAAAGACCTCCTAAAGATCCAATACAAAATAGTGACAAAATCTCACCTACTAAAGTTTTGGAAACAATGAGAAATCTCATTGTTGAGCTACAGGGTTTTAAAGCTGACAATGAGAAATTGAAAAAGGAACAACAAGAACAAAAGGAAATAAATGAAGTCTTGCTGTGAAGTATAGTGACAAAGAAATCCCCAAAGGAAAACTAGGAAGAAGAGGTCAGTAAAAGGGCCTCTAAGAATTCTGGTCCTGAAGTAGAAAGAGGGGATAGCTCATCTGAAGGTACACCTTCAGCTGAAGATGAAACAAAAACAGACAAAAAAAGAAAACAGGTAGACCACCTTGAAGGAGAATTTAAGAAAATTAAACCAGCTACCTTTGATGGGGAATCCAAAATAGGGGAGGAAGTTGAAGCATGGTTACTAGACATCAAGAAGTATTTCCAGATATACAACTATTTCATCAATATGAAAGTTAGAATGACCATCTATAATCTGAAAGGAAAAGCCTGCATTTGGTGGCAAGATCTGAAATTGGCCAAAGGCCTAAAAGAGAAACATATGGAATGATATGACTTTAAGAAATAATTTAAGAAACAATACCTATCTGAAAGCTACTATGAATAAAAAACCAAAGAATTTTATGAGTTAGGACTTGGTCAAATGTCCATGGAAGATCTGATAAATAAATTCATGGAATTACTAAGGTTTTTACCCTATATCCAGAAGGATAAAGTGAAAATCCAGTAGTTCCTAATATGTTTACCACAATCCTACAAGGATATAATCGAATTTGATAGTCCCAAGTCCCTGAGTGAAGTATTCAGAAAAGCCCGAATGTGTTATCACCAATACAAACAATGAACAAAACTTTCCAAGGCTTGGAAAGATAAGAAACAAGACTGGATGAACCAACGGAAGAAAGGATACCAGCCAACCCCTTATCGAAATGTAGCAAAAAACTTTCCAAGGAAGGATTTTCACTCCAACCATCCAAGCACATAAGGAGTTGAAAAACTGGTAAATCTAGGAACAAAGAAGTTTGGGGACAGCCCCTGGGAATTGTTAAAATGTTGGGATTGTGGAGAAACGCATCTGAGGAGGAACTATCCACGTTTAAATTTAGCAAACAGAACTTTTGTTCATAATTTACAGGAAGCCTCAATGGTGGGTGATGTGGGTAGAAGCTTGCATCGAATCAATGCAGTTGTATATGGTCGACAAGTTGACCACCAGTCCTTTGTGGTGGAAATCGAAGGTAAAATCAATAACACTCGAATTTATGTTTTAATTGATCCTGGAGATATGTTAAGTTATATCACTCCTGGCATAGTAGAGTCAAATAAACTTAAGAAAATGAGACACGCAAAATCATGGCTGGTACAACTAGCAACAGGAACTAAAAGGAAAGTGGTTGACTTTATTTCTGATTATGAGTTCAGTTTAGGTGGTCAAAACATAAAGACAAATCTAAACATTCTACCACTAGGATCTTATGATGTGATTATCAAAATGGATTGGTTAGAAAAACACAAAGCAGTACAAGATTTTTTGCAAAGACACTTAAGTATAAAGATGAAAATGACACTGCTAGGACAACCCAAGGTATACATAAACCAATAACAGTTAGACAAGTTTCAACAATGCAATTTAAGAAATGCATGAGAAATGGTTGTCAAGTTTACGCCATCCAAGTAACAAACCTATTAGAAAAAGAAGATAAACCCAACTTGGAAGACTTTGTTGTTCTACATGATTTCAGAGATGTCTTTGTTGATGAAATACTCGAATTACCACTTAGAAGGGAAATAGACTTTTCTATAGACCTGCTACCTGGTTCAACCCCCATCTCTAAAGCACCTTACCGAATGAGTTTGTCGGAATTGATAGAACTAAAAATTCAGCTACAGGAATTGTTGGACAAAGAGTATATCAGACCAAGTGTTTCACCATGGGGAGCACTAGTCCTCTTTGTGAAAAAGAAAGATGATACTCTAATACTATGTATCGATTATAGACAATTGAAAAAAATAACTATTAAGAACAAGTACCGCTTACCTAGGATAAATTATTTGTTCAATCAAGTAGGAGGGGCCAAGATCTTTTCGAAGTTGGATTTACAATCCAGTTATCACCAAGTTAGGATAAAAGATGATGACATAAACAAAATGGCTTTTCGAACAAGATATGGACATTACGAATTTGTAGTCATACCTTTTGGACTCACTAACGCGCCAACCACATTTATGTGTTTAATGAACAATATTTTCAGTGAGTATTTGGACAAATTCGTATTGGTATTCACTGACGACATTCTGGTATATTTTAAAACATAGGAAGAACACGAAGAACACTTAAAGATAGTTCTACAAACTTTAAGGAAGTACAAACTGTATGCTAAATTTGATAAATGTGATTTTTATCAGAAAAAGATACAGTACCTAGGACATGTAATATCTGCATATGGTATTGCAGTCGATCATGAGAAAATAAGGGCCATTATGGAATGGCCGGTACTGAAGGATGTGGTGGATATCCTGTCATTCATGGGAATCACTGGATATTATTGCATATTTATAGAAGGGTTTTCCAAAATAGATTACCCTATCACATCATTACAAAAGAAGGAATTATTAACAACCACACCCATTTTAAAGGTAGCAGACCCAGATAAAGACTTTACCATCTATGTTGATGCAAGTAAAGAAGGACTAGGTGGTATCCTAACTCAAGGACACGTTATGACGCATCCCTACCAACTCGCAGGTCGGAAGTCCACGCACATAGGATCGCTCTATTCCTCTGGCCCAGAGAGCTCTCTCAAACTGGCTCTTCTATTTCCCTTTCGGGAAATCTACGCCCACAGAAAACCTTGGTGAATATCCCTTCGCACTTCGGGATATCTGACTTTACAACTTCACGAGTCTTGTGGTCAAGCGACTGTGCCTTCAGACCTCCGAACGATGATATGCCGAGTTCCAATAAACGCTGGAACGCTAAGGTTCCACCTCCACAAGAAATCAACGGTTTTGGAGCTTTCCCTTGATCCAATGATCAATTCTATTTCGCACATCGGGAGCTCGATATACAAGAGCTCTATGTCTCTTCTACCTTCCGGTCCCGAAATCTTGAAAGACTTGCGTGCCTGCTCCAAGTCCCACAAACCTTGTCGGAAACCTCCACGTTCTTCCACACATCTCTTCACCAACTCTCCAGCTGATGTGGGCTTCTGCCACCTGTCGCCTCCTCGTGATCTGCTAGCCCATGTAATTTTGCTATTTCGGGTATCGGGGGTCCTAGACTCGCGATCCCAACCTTATGTCACCACGAACTCCGAATTCCCAAATCCCGAAGTTCTCTCTTTCGCGTTTCAGGGATTTGATCCGCCAACCTCTTGGCTTACTCTCATTCATTCAAACTTTGAAATGTCGAATTGCTCGGACCTCGCCATGTGTCCAAGTACTGGCCCCACTATGAAATTTTTCGTTGTGTCGGGGTTTCGGATTTCACAATTTCGCAAATCCAAACGTTGAATCTTCGGTCCTTCCACCCACGAAACCTTGAAATGGAATTTCGTGAGTAAATCTAACGATCCTCGTTGGCGTGAATCTACGACCCTCTCTCTCCTGAGCTTCCACTTGCAGAAATGACCACCGTAACCTCCTTGCTCCTCCGTGAAATATGACGGCTTGCGGGACTCCATGAATTCTCTATGGAGAATATCGACTGCCTGCTTCTCCCTTCAAGAAATTCTGCACTCTTAAAAAAAGTGTTTTTCCACAGAACTTAACCGTTTGCAACACAAAACTTGCGACGCCTCCTTTCAACGCCTCAAGGCACCAAAATTCTATGCTTTTCTTCGATGACTGTGAAGACTCTATCCCTCCTGAGCTTTCTCCAACTCTGAGTCTTAAAGAAGACCCATGCACGCACTCCTTGCGGAAAATTCTTCAATTACTTCAAAGAATTGAAGTCCTTCGACTCTGCGCACTCCCTGCAACAGTAGTCCTTCAACAATTTCTCAGGTTCGCAAAATCTGAGACTTTACTTGGCCTACGCACCCCTTTGCATGACTCCTGTGCCTAACTCACACTTCTACGGAAATGAGAAAAATGTTAACCCTCCTGAACTTTCAGAGATAAAACTCTTAATTCTTGTCAACACACTCCTTGCGGACAACTTCACTACACTCCTTGTAGGAACTCTTGCTCAGATAGAGAAACAATTGAAACTCATCCCTTACTCTCTCTCAGACTTCAAACACAAAGCATGAAATCATATACACAACATATAAAGCAAATTCATAATAGAAAGTAAACATCCATGAGCATAATATTCAACAGGTATACACAGAGAACAAATACGACACCATGAATTTGAATTGAAGCTCTTTCTATTAATTCAAATCTCTGTACATGGGTGTTTTCAACTACAACTCTCTACTCTCTTCTCTATGCGCTATGCTCATAATGATCTTACAACTATACAATGAGGGTGTCTATATCCTGTTTCCCTCTTGCACTCTAAACTGTCTAATCTAAGCATTAAATTCTATCTACCTACATTCATTACACATAAATGCCTCCTATCTACTATGGACAAGAGAAGATAGCTCAAGGTCCTTTTACAATAATACAAGCATGCCTCCACTTAATGACTTCATTAATATTTTAAAACATTTTTCAAAAAATGTGCTCGGTGCTTTTCCAGCTGTCTCTTATCTTCGCACTGGCTCGCTGCTGGCTATGCTTGCATGCCCTTGCGATGCTCCTACATCATACTCCCTTGCTTGAAAATTTTCATGGGCTCCTGTCCATGAGCTCGTGCACGATCTATCCATGCTTCTGTATTTCGGCTTCATTCTCCCAGCTGGCATCTTCAACTATATGGCCCTTCCACTTGACCAAGTATTCAAAGTATTTCTTTCGCCTGGTCTTCTTACCAACTCTTTTGTCCAATATGTGCTCCATCTGCGGCTTTTCTACAATTGGGATTTGTTTTGTCCACTGAACCTCTGGCTGTTCACTACCTGCCCCCGCTTCCTCAGCCTTATAAGGGTACAAATCTTAGACATTGAATATCGGAGAAATTTCGATCCCATCAGGTAATTCAATCTCATATGCATTCGCCCCAAATTTCTTCAAGACCTTGCATGGCTCGATTTTCTTCATCTTGATTTTATGATATGTTCCCCTCAGGAACCTTTCCTTTATCAAATGTGCAAGGATCAAATCACCAACTTCAAACTGAATTTCTCTTTTGTGTTGATCGGCTCTGCGCTTATACTCTTGGCTTGAGTTCTGCAATCGCTCCTTCATTTGGCTGTGAAGCTCCTTCATCGCCTCTATGAAATCTTCTGCACTAGCGCTCCTAGTCACAGTATGTTCTGAATCCCTTAGCTCAGAAAATCCTCTCGGCTGCATGCCATAGACAATCTGAAACAGACTCTACCCTGTGCTCCTATTAAGCGAGTTGTTATAAGAAAAATCTGCCTGTGGTAATATGTTGTCCCACTGACTATGGTGTTCTGTCAACAAGCTCCTCAGTAGGTCTCCCGGACTTTTGTTCACGACTTCTGTCTGTCCATCTATATGAGGATGATAAGCTGAACTAAATGACAAGTTTGTTCCCAGCTTCTTTCATAAGGTTCTCCAAAATTTTCCTACGAACTTAGTGTCTCGATCCAAAGCTATGATCTTTGGTAAGCCGTGAAGTCGAACGACTTCTTTGAAAAACAGGTTCGCAATGTGAGTTGCATCACTAGTTTTCTGACATGGAATGAAATGTGCCATTTTGGAAAATCTATCCACCACCACAAAGATTGAGTCAAACCCTCTTTGTGTTCTTGGCAACCCCAATATGAAGTCCATGTTGGCTGCATCCCACGGCCTCTCAGGTATGGATAATGGTTGATAAAAACCTACATTCTGCCTCTTTCCTTTTGAATGTTGACAAATTCTACATCTGTCAACAAATATTTTGACATCTACTCACATTCCTAGCCAAAAATATGACTCATTCAACTTTGTGAATGTCTTGTCATGACTGAAATTTCCGGCCAATCCTCCACTGTGTTTCTCCTTCAGCAAATTCTCCCTCATGGAGCATTTTGGAATACAAAGTTGATTACCTTTAAACATTAATCCTTCCTGGATCATGTATTCTTCCCATTGGATTCTATCCCTGAGAATTGGATTCTCAGCTACTTCATACGCCTCTTTAAAATCTAGATCATCTCTGTACATGTCCCTGAGATCATCAAAACCCAATGTTTTGACTCTAAACTCCTGCAATAGCAAACATTTCCTCCTCAAAGCATCAACAACTTTGTTAGTAGTCCCAGAAATATGTTTAATCACAAAAGTGAAATTTTTCATATATTCAACCCATTTAACATGTCTTTGATTCAACTTCTCCTGTTGAGTCACAAATTGCAATGCATGATTATCACTGTATAAGACAAACTCTTTAGGAATTAAGTAATGTCTCCATTTCTTCAATGCCTGAATAATAACATAGAACTCCTTGTCATACGTGGAGTATTTTACTTTCACTTCATTCAACTTCTCGCTGAAATATGATATCGGTCTGTCTTCTTGACTCAAGACAACCCCTATTGCAAATCCACTTGCATTGCATTTCACTTGAAATGTCTTTTGGAAATCAGGCAACACCAGAATTGGTTGTTCTGTAATTCTCCTTTTCAACAAATTAAAACTCTTCTTAGCCTCTTCTGTCCAGTGAAAATATTTGTGTCTTTTCTTCACTGTGTCCATCATTGGTGCACTAATTCCACTGAAATTCCTAATGAACTTCTAGTGGAAACTAGCCAATCCATGAAAACTTCTCACCTCAAATATACTCTTTGGTGATGGACAATTCTTAATCACCTCCACCTTATCTGGATCCATCCTCAAATTATCTGTAGAAATAACAAACCCCAAATAAATGAGCTCTGTCTACATAAATGAGGATTTCTTCATGTTTATCAGCAACTTCTCCTGTTGTAGCCTCTGCATCACTGTAGCCAAATGTTTCATATGCTTTGCCTCTGTTTTACTGAAAATCAGTATGTCATCAAGATACACAATGACAAATTTTCTGATGAAATCCTTCAGGACTTCATTCATCAATCTCATGAAAGTACTTGGTGTGTTTGTTAAGACAAATGACATAACAAGCCATTCATACAACCCTTCATTATTCTTGAAGGTTGTCTTTCGTTCGTCACCTTCCCTCATGCGGATTTGGTGATAACCACTTTTCAAATCAATCTTCAAAAAAAATTTGGCCCCACTCAAGCAATCCATCAGATCATCCATCCTTGGAAATGCAAATCTGTACCTGATGGTTATTTTGTTGATTTCCCTCGAGTCAGTACACATCCTCCAACCTCCGTCTTTCTTTGGACTAAGTACTGTCGGAACAACACACATAATCAAGCTTTCTCTGACCAAACCTTTGTCCAACAAATCCTGGACTTGTCTTTTTACCTCTTCATTCTCCTACGGTGTCAATCTGTACGCTGCTTTGTTTGGAAAACTAGCTCCGGGTATGAGATCAATTTGATGACTTATATTTCTAATCGGTGGCAACGAACAAGGTAGTTCGTCCACTACTATGTCAGCGAACCCTTCCAATAGTTCTTGAACCTCTTCTGGTAAATCATCTACCCTTATGATAGTTAAAACAATCTTTGGCTTCCCGACCACAATGAATTGTGGTTCCTCCTTCTTCTTAACCTCTGTAAGAAGTTCCTTCCCACTCATGAGAAGTACATTGTTACTTACTTCAGGCTTCACCTCTTTATCCTTAATCGACAACATTATGTGGGTTCTCCCATTATTCTCTAGGGTGTATGTGTTCATTCTCCTGTCATGAATCACATTCCTTTCATATTGCCATGGTCTACCCAGCAATAGATGACAAACATCCACAGGAATCACAGAGTATTTCATCTTTATACCCTCCTATTTTAAACTCAACTAAACATTTCTGAGTGACATTTACCTGATGTCCTTTTTGCAACCACGAAACTCTGTATGGGTTTGGATGATCAGTCGTCTCCAGATCCATTTTTTCTACCATCTCTGTAGAAATGAGATTATCCGTGCTACCAATGTCTACAATAACTTTACATTTCCAGTCTTTGGTTTTGCACGTAGTCTGAAAAAGTTCGTTTCTTTGGAATGAACTCTCCACCTCCTTCTTTGGTGTTAAAAGATCTTTTCGCATCATCACCGATCTTTCGCCTTTAGCATCCTCTACCTCAACATTTCTCCTTTGAGCTTCAACAATGTGAGCCTCTCCTTCCTCTTTCTTCTTGTATAGACATTCATAATACTTGTGTCCGACTTTTCCACACGTGAAGCATTTTATCACTCCATCTCTTCCTCTTCCTCTACCTCTAATACGAGGAAAAATGTTGTTATCAACATACTCTCCTCTCTAATCAACATACTGCCTTCTCTATCCAGCATATTGCTCTTTCTGTGAGCTTCCACCTCTCTCAATCTGAGGTTGAGGTTTCTTCCAGTCTTCCTTAGGCTTCTGATTTCTATCTTGGACAACTGATTTGTCCCTGGCTTGACATCTGCCTCGGCCTCTTTGACCTTGTTTTCGGCTCAGCTTCTCTTCCACCTTTAGAGCCATTTGATAAGCATATTCCATTGTTCGGATGGTCATCATGCTCATCTCATCCTGAATTTAGTATCTCAGGCCATTCATATACCTGGCAACCTTTTCATCATTACTTTCACAATGACCTACTCTGATGTTCAGCCTGCAGAACTCTTCAGTGTACTCCTTCACTATCATCAACTTTTGCCTCAAGTTCTGCATCCTTTGAAATAGAGTAATCTGGTAATCTCTTGGAATGAATTTCACTTTCATATTTTCAATCAACCTATCCCAACTCTTGATTTTATGCTTACCTTGGCAACATTTGTTAGCTTGCAGTTCATCCCACCACAATGCTGCATGTCCTTTAAGTCTTGTGACAACATGTTTGACTTTCTTGTCTTCTTTGACATCTTCATAGTCAAAATATGTGTTCAGAGCTCTAATCCAGTCTAGAAGATCTTCAGCATTCAAGTTTCCCTCATAAACTGGAATGTCCATTTTATCTCTTGCACTCATTCTTGCAACAGCTCTAATCAAGCGTTCATTTGCTTCATCTTCTGCTGTGACTTCTTCTTCTCCATGTCCAGCTTCATCTTCACTTTCGGACTCACTGAAATCTCCAATACCAGTTGTGTGCCTCTGCTTTATTTCCATGCAGCCCTACCAACCCCCAGGTCGGAAGTCCACGCACACAGGATCACTCTATTCCTCTGGCCCTAAGAGCTCTCTTGAACTGGCTCTTCTATTTCCCTTTCGGGAAATCTACGCCCATAGAAAACCTCAGTGAATCTCCCTTTTCACTTCGGGAGATCTGACTTCGTGACTTCGCGAGTCTTGTGGTCAAGCAGTTGTGCCTTCAGACCTCCGAACGCCGATATGCCGAGTTTCGATAAACGCTGGAATGATAAGGTTCCACCTCCACAAGAAATCAACGGTTTTGGAGCTTTTCCTTGACCCAACGATCAATGCTATTTCACGATCAATGCTATTTCACGCACTGGGAGCTCGATATACAAGTGCTCTATGTCTCTTCTACCTTTCGGTCTCGAAATCCTGAAAGACTTGCGTGCCTGCTTCGGGTCCCACAACCCTTGTTGAAAACCTCCCCATTCTTCCATGCATCTCTTCACCAACTCTCCAGCTGACATGGGCTTCTGCCACCTGTCGCCTCCTCATGATCTGCTAGCCCGTGTAATTTCGCTATTTCGGGTATCAGGGGTCCTAGAATCACGATCCCAACCTTATGTCACCGCGAACCCCAAATTCCCGAATCCCAAAGTTCTCTCTTTCGATTTTCATGGATTTGATCTGCCAACCTCTTGGATTACTCTCGTTCATTCAAACCCCGAAATTTCAAATTTCTCGGACCCTGCCATGTGTCCAAGTATTGGCCCCACTATGAAATTTTCCGTTGTGGCGGGGTTTCATATTTTGCAATTTCGTGAATCCAAATGTCGAAGCTTCAGTCCTTGCACCCACGAAACCCCGAAATGGAATTTCACGAGTAAATCCAATGGTCCTCGTTGGTGTGAATCTACGACCCTCTCTCTCCTGAGCTTCCGCTTGCATAAATGACCACCGTAACCTCCTTGCTCCTCTGCGAAATCTGACGGCTCGTGGGACTCCACGAATTCTCTATGGAGAATATTGACCACCTGCTTCTCCCTTCAAGAACTTCTGCACTCTTAAACAAAGTGTTTTGCGATGGAACTTAACCGTCTGCAACACAAAAATTGTGACACCGCCTTTCAACGCCTCAAGGCACCAACCTTCTATTCTTTTCTTCGACGACTGCGAAGACTCTATCCCTCCTGAGCTTTCTCCAACTTCGATTCTTAAAGAAGACTCCTGCATGCACTCCTTGTGGCGAATCCTTCAATTAATTCAAAGAATTGAAGTCCTTCGACTCTGCGCACTCCCTGCAACAGTAGTCCTTCAACAATTTCTTAGGTTCGCAAACTCTGAGACTTTACTCGGCCTGTGCACCCCTTTGCACGACTCCTGTGCCTAACTCGCACTTCTGTGGAAATGAGAACAATGTTAACCCTCCTGAGCTTTTAGAGATAAAAATTTGAATTCTTGTCAACGCACTCCTTGCGAACAACTTCACTACACTCCTTGCAGGAACTCTTGCTCAGATAAAGAAACAATTGAAACTCATCCCTTACTCTTTCTCAGACTTCAAACACAAAGCATGAAACAATATACACAACATATAAAGAAAATGTATAACATAAAGTAGACATCCATGAGCATAATATTCAACAGGTATACACAGAGAACAAATACGACACCATGAATTTGAATCAAAGCTCTTTCTATTAATTCAAATCTTTTTACATGGGTGTTTTCAACAACTCTCTGCTCTCTTCTCTATGCGCTATGCTCATAATAATCTTACAACTATACAATGAGGGTTTCTATATCCCGTTTCCCTCTTGCGCTCTAAATTGTCTAATCTAAGCATTGAATTCTATCTACCTACATTCATTACACATAAATGCCTCCTATCTACTATGGACGAGATCGGATCGTTCAAGGTCCTTTTACAATAATACAAGCATGCCTCCACTTAATGACTTCATTAATATTTCAAAACATTTTTCAAAAAATATGCTTGGTGCTTTTCCAGCTGTCTCTTATCTCCGCACTGGCTCCCTGCTGGCTATGCCCTTGCGATGCTTCTGCATCACGTTATTTTTTATGAGTCCCGAAAATTAAAGGAACATGGGTGAAACTACACCACTCATGATTTAGAATTGGCAGCAGTAATACACGCCTTAAAAATGTGGTGACACTACATAATGGGCAGAATGTTTCTATTATTGACAGATGATAGCGGTGTGAAATATTTGTTTAGTAAGCTGGATGTTAATGCAAGGCAAGCAAGGTGGCTAGCCTTCTTGAGCGAATTCAACTTTTAGGTAAGACATATCAAGGGTAAGGAAAATAAAGTAGCTAATGCTTTAAGCGGAAGAGTTCATGGGTTATTTGAAATAAATGTCAGTAGGGAAGAAAGTGATTTTGAACAGAGGATAAAGACTGCATGTAATAACGACGAAAATTACACTAAGACAGTGGATGAATTACAAAACACTACAAAATATGCAGGCAAAACAAAGCTGAGTATTGATAAAAATGGCCTACTATGATTTAAAAACAGAATATACATACCATATTCGACAGAGTTAAAATTAATAGGTTTGGATGAAGTGCATAAGAAACCATATTCTGGCCATCTAGGATACTAGAAAACAATAACAACATTTAGAAAATTATTTTATTGGCCTAATATGAAGGGAGAAACAACATAATACTTATCTAAGTGTCATGGTTGTCAGCAGGTAAAAGATGAACACCAACATCCCGCCGACCTGTTGCAGCCCTTACCAATACCGGAATGGAAATGGGAGACTATATCATTGGACTTTATTATAGGTTTGCCTAA
This sequence comes from Picea sitchensis, assembly GCA_010110895.2. Taxonomy (NCBI): domain Eukaryota; kingdom Viridiplantae; phylum Streptophyta; class Pinopsida; order Pinales; family Pinaceae; genus Picea; species Picea sitchensis. Next base: position 61,550 of record SNQJ01S0092437.1, read on the forward strand.
AAATCAGAAACAACATGATTCTATTATGGTGGTAAGTGATAAAATTAGTAAGTCTGCACACTTTATTCCTGTAAAGTCTACTTTTAAAGCTATAAACATCGCTGAAATATTTATGAAAGAAATTTTTAGACTGCATGGTATTCCTAAAATGGTGATTTCGGATAGAGACATAAAATTCACATTTGCTTTTTGGAAAGAATTGTTTGCAGGTCTAAATACTAATTTGAATTTCAGCAAGAGTTATCATCCACAAACGGATGGACAGACTGAAAGAACGAACCAAATCATAAAAGATATGCTCTACATGTACGTAAGAACAAAACCGAGCAAGTGGGAAGACTACCTACACTTGGTAGAATTTGCATATAAAAATGGGTACCAAACTTCAGCTAAGTTAATCCCCTTCTAGGTACTGTATGATCTAGGTGGATATCGGTGGCCACCCACCTTGTCCAACTGGCTCAAAACATTTTTTTGGCAATTTTGGCAATTTACTATTTTTAGCAATTTTTAACTTCCGAGGCCATTTTAAGGGCCTAAATGAATGTTTTTAGGGATAAACCCAACTCAATGATATCCAAAGGCATTATTGAGGCCCCAAAATGAATCTCCTCGATGATACCTTTCCAACGGGCTATCATACGCCTAAAACAGAGATCGTATGCAAAAGTTACGACCCCGGGAAGTTAATGTACTAACTTACCCAAACGGGGCCCACATGACTTTTGGCGCTTCATCTCCTAGGGTTAGGTTTTTGGATGTCTAGGGTTTTTGAAATTCCTGTTTATTGTAAAAATGCCTTCAGAGCCTCATTGTAATCATCTTCTTGCGAATGCGAGTAGCCATCACATCTCTTCTCAGAGATAAGATGCCACCATTCTAGCGAGTCTTTCACTCTGTATTTTTACAGTCTCTCTACATTTATTTCATTAATAGAAATCGATTATTAATGTATATCTGTGTTTATGGTTGCACCTATGATACATTTATGTTATATCATTGAATATCTGTGATATCTTTGTGCATTTCTTTATTATATATCTGCTCTCATTTCGTGTCGAAAACATTTCGGATCAATGGTATCAGAGAAGGTTGTTCTTGATCGTTTTTTTTAGTGCATGTCCCCGACGAGGTCCAAGTGTAGAAATTTGGGTCTTGAGCTTGTCTCTCTTGAGTAAAATCTCTCTCACACACCCAAGAAACCCTCAATGGCGGAAGAAAAGAAAAACGATGGAGCAAATGATCCTATAAGTTTGTTGCTTGAGAAAGCTCTCATGCGACAGAGGGACGAAATGATGGATAATTTTTCCCACATCCTTCAACGCCTCCCGATAGCATCAGGAACATCTTCATCAAGCGACCACTTTGGAGGCACCTCACCTTTTAAGGTAAAGGTCAATTTTGATATTCCTATATTTGAAGGTCAAATAGATGCAGATGCCCTAGATAAATGGTTAAACCTGCTAGAAGGTTATTTCTCTATTCACAATTTTTTTGACAGAGAAAAGGTCACCTTCACACTCCTTAAAGCTATCCCCCATGTCAAACATTGGTGGGAAACTTATTGGGAGCAAAGTTCCACAGAAGAGTCTAGAATATATGGGGTCGAGCCCCCTTGGGATTTTTGTGTGGATGTGGTAAAGGAGCAATATTACCCCGTTGACAACTATGAGGACCAGTACATGAGATGGAACACATTGTGGAAAGAGAGGGGCCAAGTAGTTCCAGAGTTCACCAATACCTTCCATTTTGTGCACACCAAGTTGGGTATCAAAGACTTCAAACGACATTTGGTTCTAAAATACCATGGGGCTCTACATAGATATATCCAAACTGAAATGGATTTTCTGGACATATCATCACTCGGTGATGCCTATCGATATGATGTTAAAATCGAGTAGAAATTTAAGCACCAGAACAAATGGGAGTTTAGGTCTGCAAATTCGCAACAACCAAAGTATGACAAAGACAACCCTAACAAACAGTCTCTTGAAAACCAGTCCAAGCCATAGGAAAAGAAGGGTCACGGGAAGACAAAGAAGGACACCGAAAAATGGTGCCATTTCCACGAAAGCCCTTGGCACAACATCGATGAATGTCGCTCAAAACAGTCATTGGTGGCTGAGATCAAAGACAATGAGCCGAACCCTAATTCATAATCTGATTCTGAAAATACTGGTAAAGGACAGATCATTGACGCATACCCCATTTCTATTGTTGCGACCACAACAATTCAACTAGAAGAACCAACAGATCCCAAAGAGGGGGAGTGCCTTTTTCATTCACAAATGTGGGTGAAGGGGACCTCACTACATTTTATTGTTGATAACAGAAGCCAAAAGAACCTCATCTCAGCAGAGGTCATCAAACAATTGGGATTGTTGACAAAACCACACCCGCAACCATACAACATCAGGTGGCTTCGCCAAGGATGAGATATCCATGTCAACCATCAATGTCAATTGTCATACGACATACAGTCCTTCAAGGACGAGGTATTATGTGATGTTGCCCCACTGGATGTCTGTGATGTTCTCTTGGGCCAACCATATATGTGGAAGCACCATGTTGTTTATGAGTCTTGACCCTGTAGTGTCATTGTTACTTTGGGGGGTCATCTCTACAGAATACCAGAGGTTGTTTTGACTACTGTTCCACCTAAAAATTGCCGCAAGGTAGTATCTCATACTGAAAAATTTAGCTTCTTCACAATCTGTTCAAAAGAAGAACATAAGGACACTGCAACCACTATAGCCTCGCCCCAAGCACCTTCTATCCAACAGAAGCAAGTCAACACGGATGCAACAAAGTGCAAAGATTCCTTTTGCACACCGTCTTCTCATGTATCTCTACTTGTTGAATAGCCTCAGCCTCAATAGATTCGTGACAAAATTCCACAAACTAAGCAACACGATGTCTCTAGCAAGGAAAGCAACTCACCAAGATTCAGATTCAGCAAACGCTTTTTCCTCTCCCCCGGGCACTCAACATAATGGATACAATTTATTCCTATGGAGGGAGGATTGATCCAGGTGGATATTGGTGGCCACCCACCTTGTCCAACTGGCTTAGAACAATTTTTTGGCAATTTTGGCAATTTACTATTTATAGCACCTTTTAACTTCTAGGGCCATTTTGAGGGCCTAAATGAAGGTTTTTCGAGATCGAACCAACTTAGTGAAATAAAAAGGCATGATTGAGGCCCCAAAATGAATCTCCTCGATGATACCTTTCCAACGGGCTATCATACGCCTAAAACAAAGATCGTATGCAAAAGTGACGACCCCAGGAAGTTAATGTACTAACTTACCCAAATGGGGCCCACATGAATTTTGGTGCTTCATCTCCTAGGGTTAGGTTTTTGGATGTCTAGGGTTTTTGACATTCCTGTTTATTGTAAAAAATGCGAGTAGCCATCACATCTCTTCTCAGAGATAAGCTGCCACCATTCTAGCGGGTTTTTCACTCTATATTTTTNCTGTGATGTTCTCTTGGGCCAACCATATATGTGGAAGCACCATGTTGTTTATGAGTCTTGACCCTGTAGTGTCATTGTTACTTTGGGGGGTCATCTCTACAGAATACCAGAGGTTGTTTTGACTACTGTTCCACCTAAAAATTGCCGCAAGGTAGTATCTCATACTGAAAAATTTAGCTTCTTCACAATCTGTTCAAAAGAAGAACATAAGGACACTGCAACCACTATAGCCTCGCCCCAAGCACCTTCTATCCAACAGAAGCAAGTCAACACGGATGCAACAAAGTGCAAAGATTCCTTTTGCACACCGTCTTCTCATGTATCTCTACTTGTTGAATAGCCTCAGCCTCAATAGATTCGTGACAAAATTCCACAAACTAAGCAACACGATGTCTCTAGCAAGGAAAGCAACTCACCAAGATTCAGATTCAGCAAACGCTTTTTCCTCTCCCCCGGGCACTCAACATAATGGATACAATTTATTCCTATGGAGGGAGGATTGATCCAGGTGGATATTGGTGGCCACCCACCTTGTCCAACTGGCTTAGAACAATTTTTTGGCAATTTTGGCAATTTACTATTTATAGCACCTTTTAACTTCTAGGGCCATTTTGAGGGCCTAAATGAAGGTTTTTCGAGATCGAACCAACTTAGTGAAATAAAAAGGCATGATTGAGGCCCCAAAATGAATCTCCTCGATGATACCTTTCCAACGGGCTATCATACGCCTAAAACAAAGATCGTATGCAAAAGTGACGACCCCAGGAAGTTAATGTACTAACTTACCCAAATGGGGCCCACATGAATTTTGGTGCTTCATCTCCTAGGGTTAGGTTTTTGGATGTCTAGGGTTTTTGACATTCCTGTTTATTGTAAAAAATGCGAGTAGCCATCACATCTCTTCTCAGAGATAAGCTGCCACCATTCTAGCGGGTTTTTCACTCTATATTTTTACAGTCTCTACAATTTTCTTTCATTAATAGAAATCGAGTATTATTGTATATCTGTGTTTATGGTTTCACCTTTGATACATTTATGTTATATCATTGAATATCTGTGATATCTTTGTTCATTTCTTTATTATATCTCTTCTCTCATTTCGTGCCGAAAATAATCCGGATCACTATACGACAGAGAGTGTATGACTCCAATTAGCTAGGACAACCTAGTTGACAGACTCATGGTTGGACCAAAGATGCTCCAAGAAATGGAAAGTACAGTAATAAAGGTACAACAAAACTTAAAAGAGGCACATAACAACCATAAAAGTTATGCGGACCAGAAAAGAAAACACTTGGAGTTTCAAGTGGGAGATCATGTTTACTTAAAAGTCAAAGCCTGGAAGAGTTCACTAAAACTAGGGAACTGTGCCAAGTTGGCACCTATTTTTTGTGGGCCATTCGAGATACTATCTCGAATTGGACCCGTAGCATACCAAATTGCACTTCCAGCCAATCTAAAAATTCATAATGTATTTCATGTTTCTTTGTTAAAGAATTATGTTCATGACCCTACTCATATGATCGATTGAAACTTGGTGCAGGTGGAACTCGAAGGAGATTTCCAGGAGGAACCCCTGCATATTCTGGACTAGAGAGAAATGACACTTCGGAACAAAGCCGTCGCTCAGGTAAAGGTGCAATGGAAGCACTTTACCCCCGAGGAGGCCACTTGGGAGTTGGAGGGAGATTTGCAGAAATCTCATCCAATCCTATTCCAGGGAAGGAACGAGCACTGAGGACAATGTTTTATTGAAGGGGAAAAGGATGTGACATCCCAAAAAATAAATTATTTTTGAATTTGAAATTTCTTAGGAAAATTATTCTGTTTTTGGTAAATTTGAATTTGGAAAATTTTTGCCATTTATGGCAATTTCAAATTTTGAATTTGGTTAATTGTGATTAATGATTATGACTATTGGGCAGAGATCTGATCTGACTCAACTAACTACTTGACTATGAAACTTGTATGAAACAAAACATTTTATAATTATTGTAGGAGGACAAATGGAACAACCATGTTAAAATCAACTGACCATGACTCCATGAGTGGGGAACATGTTGGAACTACCTCAGGGCTGATTGTTACAAGTGGAAAATCAGGAATTTGGCCATTGACATCCCCTGAAAATCAGGGATTTGGAAAGCTGGGAAAATTCCTAAGGGGAAAAAGACCTAAGCATGTTTGATTCTTGGATATATAGCATATGTGAGGAGGCAGGATGCTGCCTAGTATGCTAGAGAAAATATTACTGATTGCTTGCTATTATGAACACTACTTGCTGAGTGTGAGGCAAGGAGAAGATTTCTAAAGCTGAAAACATTTGCTGAGGAGGAGTTCCGAGTTAGCCCTCGTGGATTCATGGTTAGGCTAGGGGGTGAACATGACAAGTGATTTGGCTACCCTGTTCTATGTTTGGGAGGAACATGGTTGTTCCCTTTGTCTTCCCGCGAACTAGTTCAGGTATGTTAATCTTTTCCTTCTCTGTTTCAATGATTATATAACCGATGCAATGCATCTGTTAGTGATAAATTGAAATATTTCCATGGATGAAATCTGTTCAATGGTGTGAAGTTTAAAATAGATGATCAAACGCCTCAAGAGAATTTAGTTGAGTAACTCTTTTCTATTGATTTAAATTTTGAATGAATACTATAGTCTCTTTTATTCGCTGAAAGGGTATGAATGAATAAATTATGGAAATAATCATTCAATAGTCTAAATTATCATTACTCGGTGGTAAACTGTAGAGTACCTTCCTAGTATACTGAAAATCCCTTAGGCAGAACTATCTGTTATCACTGAAATTTCATCTGCAAATGGTTACAAGAATTCAACATCGCCAAACAGTTATGAGGTCACCCATGGACCAAAATGACCACAAAAACATTTCCAAAGGGTAAAAAACTATACAACCAGTGACAAAATTAAAGTGCGCTATGACTACACAGGGCACGTGTGCACATGTGCAAAACATAAATGCAGGAAAAGCGCACATGTGTCTGATGCACGACTGTGGTCGCAAAAAGCTGCGCACATGTGAGAACGACACATTTATGAGAGTGGTCGGCCTCCCACCCACTTCTAGTTCAACTTCCAAGTTGATTTGACACTCAAATCTGGACTGGATCTGACTGGGTGGCTAGTCAAAGACCTAGAAATTCCCTAATTAGCCTCTTTACAAACTACAAGATGGTTGAACAATACCTCAAAGAAGTGCTATAAAAAGGCCATGGGTGCTCTTCATTTTTCAAGGAATTCAATAGCAAAGTTATGTTGCCACTATTCTCTTGAGGAATCCTCTATTCTCATCAAGACTATACTAGCATCATTGCATTGGGCAATCCATATCACCCCTTGAGTGGATTAGCAAACAATTCTTTCACCATTTTCATTTTCAAAGTTGTAAGAAGAGCTTATTTGTAGGGGTCCAAGAGCCCTCCCTTGGAGGAAGAAGGGACTCATAGTCCTCTTTCTTCTTGGTGTTTTCTTTCACTAATATA
>SNQJ01S0092438.1:21490-32484 GCA_010110895.2 Picea sitchensis
AGGACCTGTGGGCCTCGAGACATGATCTCCTAGTTATCCCTAGACATCGGGGATAACAGTACCAACTTAGTATTTATTCACCTAAGTTTTTGTCTGAAAGGCTTGTATCATCCTTGAGGGGGATAGTGTGTTGAAACACATCCTCTTTGTATGCTTTGAATTCATCATATGTGAAAGCAAACACATCCCTATACTCTTGGACTAAGCTGATCAATTCCTTTCTTTCTTTTTTTGAGGTTCCTTTTCCAATTTTTATAAACCTTGGAACTTCCTCTGTCCCAATGTTGATTTCAATATAATTGCTAGGCTTTATTGTTTCTTTTTTCTTTTTGTACATGTCATGCCTGTTAAAAATCTCTTCTAGAGCAGTTATTCCTCTGGGAACTGGATTTTTAATTGCATTATCCTCCTCAACATATTCTTTACCCTCCTCTTTGTAGTTGACATTAAAATCTGAGAATTCCTCTATATTATGGATGAACCTTAGAACTTGTTCATCATCCTTGAAGACTTGCCAATGGTCAATATTATCTGGGACAGATGGCCTAAAGATTATCTCCAACTTTCCTTCTCCTTTCATTAGATCTTCTGAGGGCTGGAGGGTAGAAGCTACTACAGCTAGACTGTCAGCCAAGCTGTTTTGATCCCTAGGGATGGCAATGAGATCCATAGCATCAAAGAATTCTATGGCATCCCATATAGCATTTCTGTATCTTCTTAACCTCTCACTTTTGCATGCATACTTATTTTTTACTTGGAGAATTACAAAGTCTGAGTCACCCTTTATATTTAGAATCTTGATACCCATGTCCTTAGCAATTTCTAAGCCTAGGAAAAGTGCCTCATACTCGGCCACATTATTTGTTGCATCAAACTCAAGTCTGAATGCAAAATTGTAAGTCTTTCCAGTTGGAGATTTTAAAACAATGCCTGCCCCTTTGCCTAATCTTGAATGGGGTCCATTAAAATTCATCTTCCAAGCTTTATTGCTAGCTTTTTCATCTTTGAATTTTTCTTGAGCTGGTGCTAAGAAGTTAGAACACATGGACAAGTCATCCATATCAGACACTTGGCATAAAAACTCATTAAATTGCTCTTTAGGGCGTTCTATGTGATACTTCCTTTCTGTTTCCCTAAAGAGTCTGAAATTCTCAGTTGAGGGAGGAGGGTATGGAATAGTTGCAAATGTTAAATCCATATTTAAACAACCACCCATATGAGCTCCCCATTTCCTGGATAGAAGCATTCCCCATGCATTTGGCACATCTATAACAAGGGCATCCATTTTGAATGCAAAGTTAGGATGGAAGGCTAGCTTGACTGGTAGGTCTATGATTATTCCGCGTGTTTCAATTTCTCTAGAGTCCATGGCACACACATTTTGATAAGGCCTTGTGATTTTAAGACCTAACCTTTGCATAATCCCTTTGGTGATGATGTTTGATGAAGTCCTTGAATCATACATGCAGTTGTGTAACCATTGATCATTTATTTCTAATGATACAAAGAAAGGAGGATTTTCTTCCTTAGTCCTATCTCTGCTAGTTAAGACCACTGGAGGATCTTCATGTTGTTCCTTAACCTTTTCTTGCTCTTTTGGAACAACTTTATTACTTGGAGGATTTATAGCTTGCAGAAGCTTTTCTTTCCGTGAGGGAATTTTCAAGAGATTTGACACTAAAACCAAGACCTTTGCATTTGATATCCAACTACCTAAATCAACATTTAGATTAGCAATTGGAGTGTGTGTAGGAGTAGTTACCTTTGGAAAGTTAGGTTGAGAGTTGCTTGTTCCTTCTTTCCCCCTCCTCTGGTAAACTATCCCTCTGTGCCTTGCCATCTCTAAGATCTGCTCATCTGTAGGTTTGTGACCATATAACTTAGTCACATTATCATACTCGTCAACCACTTGATTACTTTGCTCACTTCTTTCTTGCCTCTGAAGCCAATAATCCATAGATAAAGGGTGAGCTTCACCAAAGTTATTAATGTGGTTGGATTTTCTGGGCTGCCCTACAAAGTTATTTGCTGAAGGAAGGCCTTGTTCATTTATCTGGAAAAATATTGGACATGTAGATTCTTCGTGAAAGTCTTCACAAGCTCTACAAAAAGGTGGTGCTTCTTCATTGACCACATTATTTGACTCTAGTTGATTAGGGGGCCTTTGGTCTTGATGGGGACCTTTTCTCTGCCACCTATCATTATTTGGTCTAGGTTGAAACCTGTTGTTTTGAGACCTTTCCGTAGCTATCAGCCTGTTTTGCATGGCACTAAGCTGAGTAGCATGGGTAGCTTCCATTTGTTTGACCATCTCAGTAATGACCTTTAGGGGGTCGAAATTAGGGTCTTTATTTTCAGGAGCTGCAGCCGCAACCTTGTCCTTTGCCTCTGTTTGCCTAGAAGAATTACCTCTACTGAAACCTGGAAGGTTGGACTTCCCTGAAGCCTGCATGTTTTTATCAATTTTGACTGCTATATCCTGAGCTGACTTGAGGTTGAGGGGTTCCTTATCTCTAAGCTGGTATCTCATTTCCCCTCCAAAAGCCTCGACATAGTAGATTAAAATAGCATCAGCTGGATGTTTGATGTCTATATGCATGCTGGAGACAAGTTCATTAAATTTCTTGTTAAACTCATCCATTGTCTCATTCTCGTTCTTTTTGATTGAGTTAAGGGCTGCTAACAACTGATTGTGATCTTTCGAAAAATGAACCTTCGAAAAATAATCTAGCTGATTATGAATTTGCAGTAATGCATCAGTTTATAACAACAATTAATATCTTATAACAGCCACAAGATTTAAGCCTTGAAATTGCTTGAAAAAAGACAATAAAAAGTGACTTTTACTAGGCAAATTGATAGTAAATTGTCACAAGCAAAATTGGCAATGATAGGCTAGCTTTTAATGTCACTTTTGCAGAGATTTTGCTGCAGTTAGATGGCTGTAGCTATCTTTTGTAACAACAAGAAGTTTAAATGGTCAAAAGTGCAAGAAAACCATACACAAACTAGCACTTACCTAGTAGATTCACTAGCAATTATCACAATTGAATTTTGATTAGTTCTAGTGCAAGTTATGTGGGTAAATATGCCAAATTAATGTAAGTTTATATGGCTGTAGCAATGTTTTGCTACAACAAGAAGTTAGCTTGGGAGTTAGTCTAATCTAGGGTTAGAAAAAGTTAGTAAAGAGTTCAAGGATAAGAATATAAGTGTTTGTTTCCTCAATCACCACTTGTAAGAGGTAGTCTAGTGCTTTTCTAGGGTAAATGGAGTCACTAATGACAACAACAAATTCTTAAAGGAAAGATAGCAAATGATAATAATATGTTAAGGGATGGAGAGGAGAAGAGAGGTGTTGGTATCCCAAGGCCTCAAAAATCATTTTCCAAGAGAAAATTGCTAGAAAACAACAAGGGTTAGGTCCTAGCGATTTTCTCTTTCCTTGAACAAAATGTAATAAATTATGCAATAGGGCAATGGAAGTAGGATTACTAGAGTGCTACAATGGTAGGGCTCTAGTATCCACTTCAAATTAGGTGCCTTTCAAGAGATTTTAACACATGGAAGATTATAGGGAAAAAGATCATAACACATGTTATTCCCCTAGGGTTTCAAGCTAGCAATTTCATAATCTTAGACATGAAACAAGTAAAATAACCATATCATTCATTCACAATAAAGAAATGCAAAATTTCCACTTACTTCACCAAGAATAATCTAGCAAATCACCCTAGTTGAAGATCCTCCACAAGAAAATAGCCAAAATGCACCAAAAATTGCCTCCTTCAAGAAGTGCGCACCACTAGTTTTAGCCAATAACCCTTAAAGAGGGCTGAATTTCAGACCTCACACTTGTGTGAGTGAAAGGTCATGATAATAATGAGGTACTTTTCCTCTACTTATACAATATCAATGACCTCTAATTAAAATTTAGGTAAGAAAAGGCCGACACGACCAAATTACATCAAAAATCCAGTTTTTACATAAATTCAAAGAATTAGACCCTAAAATGTCCAATTGAGGTGACGTCATGCCCTCTTAAGGTGACATTGGGCCTCATAAGTGGGACGTCAGGCTCCACGAGCAAAACGTTAGGCCTTCCAAGGCCTCTGGATGATGCCACATGTGCCACCTAGCACACAACTGCCTCCATCATGTCCAACTGACGCTGGGTGACGTCTAGGGTCTCAAGGGTGACGTCATGGGCCTCCCAAGGCCAACGTTCAGGGGGGAGAACAAGATCTCCCTAGGTCCAGGTCTACCAAAGTGTCTCTGGTGGAACATCCTTCTTTTTCTCTGGTGCAAGCCTCTGGTGTCTCTCTGCCCCTGATTGGGGTCACAACATCCATCTGGTGGGATTTTTAGCTCCATGGAGGTCCGAGCTAATCATCTCCCCATATGTACCTATCCACCGGGCCTGGTCCTGCAACAACAATAAGTATACCCTCCATGTTCTCATAAGTCACATGGATCATAGCAATGCCAATCACATCCAATAATCAAATTACCCAAACATGTGCATCAAACCCCCCTTTACCTAGACAAATGCTCAAGGACGTTATGTAGTTTAACAAGCCAGGTTTGGAGAGGGTCTCAGGATATCCTATTGGGCTAATCCTCCTCAAGTTTGGGGTGTTTCCTAGGTGAAGACCAATCTAGGTCATTTAAGTGTATTAAATGGTGCAGGGGATGTTTGGGCAAGGGGTGTAGTGATAACATGGAAATGTAGGTCTTGCCTATGGGTGCCTCTGTAGAGGGTGAGTTGCACCTTGTCATGGATGCCAGTGTTTCCTAGCCCATTCAATGCCTTTTATTCTTTGTCTTATTGCTTTTTCTTTCCAAGAGAATAGCTAGGGGACACTGTCCTGGCGTGGTGACCAGTGGTGACAGCGTTACCCACAAGCACTTCACGGAAATGAGAAGGCTGGCTTGTGATGAGACCCCCTTTCTCTTGGCTATGCCACCAAGAGCCACTACCCTGGTTTGGTGACCAGATAGATGGTAGTGTCATACCACTACATGCCCATGGACCTAATAGGCCGGTTCATGATGAGACATCCTATCCGCCAACTAGATCTTGAGTTTTATTTTATTTAATGGGTCCCCTTTTCTTACTGAGAAGCCATTTATTGCTTTCTCGGGAATCCCTGGGCGAAGCATCAGGTTTCACTTTGGCTCTTAACTTTTGCCAACTACTTTTACCCTCTGGGCCTTTAGCCCCTTCTTCCCACTAGGCAAGGTACAACACTCACTAGCTTGGCAAACCCAATGCCCGAACCAAGGTAGGGGAAGATGAGAGGGACAATGATGAAAAGTGGTAAGTATGGAAGGAATGGACGATGATATTTCATAGACCCACCTAGTGATAACTCATCCCTAAGGGAACCAACTTACTAGGGCATTCTGTCAGCCCCCCAAGTATGAACAAGTTAAAGAGCATAATTTCCAAGCAAACGTTATGACACAAAAGAGAGTTCAGTGCACATATTCAAATGCTTCGAAAATCAGAGTGACACATACCATGATACCCAAACTCATTACCTCATGGACCAAGACCCATTGCTACTTTAGGATCAGGTTGATGGGATGGATGCTGCTGCTGCTGACAGATAGGGTGCATTGAAGAAAAGATGGGCCCTTCGGGGCCAAGCTCAAGTCATATGGCTCTCGGTACTCCATGTCTAGGACCCATGGGCCTCTAGACATAATCTCCTTAGTTATCCCTAGGATAGGGGATAACAGACCCTAGATGTGTTCTAGGGCCCCCAGATGTGTTCTGGGGTATCTTGGTCTTGGACCAGGTAGTTCTTGGTTATGTGCCAAGATGTGATGATGTGTGATATTCTTTTTCTCTCCCGGGATGGTCCATGAGACCTAGGAGCAGCTAGAAGATGGACATGACCACATCACCGGTTTCTCCTCTTATGCAGGGATGATAAAAGCTTATAAGTTATCATGAGACATATGTGGACAATTTACCTTTGAAGAAGACCCCTTTGACTTTGTCTTGCAGCCTCCCCTTCCTTGTTTCTCTTTCTTCATCTTGCTTGATGTTGTGTTGGTCTTCTACAAGTCACTTTGACTTATTTGACTTTGTGATTAATATTTTAAGTAATTAAAATATTAATTTTTACTTATTTTATTTTTAGGTTTTAATTAAACCTAAATTCTAACCCTTCCCAAAACTATAAATAAAGCCCTACCCCTCTCTCATTAGAACATTCAGTTGCTCTCCTCTTCTAAGTCTGATTTTCTGCAGCGATCTTAGATTGGCTCGTGTTGGGTGTACAGACTTCTTGGTGGACTCTCTCTTTCTTGTTTGAGGTGCTGCCTCCCTAGTTTTGTTGCTTTTTCTGGCTGGTGGTTATTTCTGGTCTTTCTACTGCTGGGTATTGGAGCCACAGACCTCCCTCCTGCTGTGTGTAAGTGCTGCGGACCTTCCCCTTGCTGCTGAAGGTGCCACGACCTTCTTTAGGCCCCTCTTCTTGCTGCCGCTGTGTTGTAAGGGTGCTTCTGCCTCCTAGGCAGCCCTTTGGCTCCTCCCCTCATCTCTCCAGGCTGCCGCTGAGTTTCTTCTCTGCTGCTGTGGGTGTTTCTCCTTGGCTGCCACTTGTGTAACCCTCCTACTGCTGTTTATCAAATTCTGTCTTGAGGGTTTTGCACTACAGTTCTTCAAGGACAGTTTTGGTTGAGCCTTCTTGTGGTCTTTGGGATTTCCTATATCAGTTTTCTCTTGCTGAATTCTTTTTGATAAAACTGTCCACTTAAAGATCATGATGAGATCAAACCCTTGAGGGTTTGATCCATGACCTACATAGCTTGTCTGAGCATAAAGAAAGAGGACTGCCTTACATCAGGTACCTCTATCATTTGTTTTGCTAAGGTAAAGTTCATATCTGGTTGCACTCTTGTTTACTTATGTTTCTAGTTTAATTTAATATTCAGAAATATTATTTTCTGTTCATGATCAGTCCTAGATAAAGTCTGTTCGCTTTAGCGTATTCAGTTTTGTATTTTTAGTATTTCATCTACATCAGATTTCTGTTTTTAAAGTGCTGATCTATATGTACAGTAGAGTTCAATTTTGAAAAAGATATCTCTGTTTTATTTTCCCAAAAAATCTAACAATAAATGCGCCCTCCTTCAGGAAATTTGCCTAGCTTTGAGAATAATTAATTCTGAAGTGATAAACCCCCAAAGAATGGTGAGAAAATTCGCCCCGGGGATGGAAAACACTCCTGTAACTAGATTTTCTCCAGATCCATTGTCCTCTAGCCAAATCAAACCTTCTCTTCTTTGACAGTGCGCACCAAACCTGCAGAAACCCTCAAGAATGCACCCTTGCTCCACAAATGACTGCTGGAACTGATCTGAAACTGGATAGAATGATGAGGGTAGAATCTTTCACCACCTTGGCCAAGCTTGGACCAGGAAAGGAGGGATCTTTCACCTCCGTGCTGATCTCTAGGGTTTGTCTAGTCAAAACCCTCAAAACCCTTAAGCTACTAGAGCTCAATGTGCAAATAGAAAATGATCATCAACATAATGAGAGAATATGAGCCTGTATCTCTATTTTATACCCCTTTTCACCTTTTTCCCCTCAAGTGAATTTTTAATTCATCTTTAATATTTTCTCATAGAATCACTTTATTAATTTAATATACCTTTTTACTCCAAAAAGTGATTAATTCGCCTTTATGACTTCTCCGACCACTGAAAGTCACTTTTCATCATCCTATCCTGTAGATATTTTTGCCTCGGTTCCAACGATCTATTACACTAAAGTATTTCTCCAAGAAACAAGCTCCAAATAGTACATTTAGTGTAATTAATTAAAATATGCTCAATAATAACCCAAAATTACGAAAATTGTCAGAATGCCACAGAACCAAGAGTGAATTGTGCGGAAATGATCCTGATGATGAAAGATGGTGAATGGGCTAGCTTGGGCCCCATATAACTCCTCCAAATTGCCCGATATCGTTGTTATCCTCATTTTACTCCTTTGGTCAGGTTGACATAAACTCGCAAGGTCGCCTCTGACTGCAAGGCATGGGAATCCAAAAATGGGGACATCACATTCCTCTCCTAGACCTAGACCTAATCATTAGGTGACTAAGACAAGACGTTGTAGGCTTGGCTAATCTTGCTATTTGATCCCTTGAGGTCACCAGGGAAGCCTCCCTTGTGGTGGACCTCCTTCCATCACTAAAACGAGGGAAGTCTCTACTTAGGTGACAATGGTCGATTCTTCCAATTGTTACACAAGATTGGGATCTTGTGGAGGGCTTTGCACAAGTACAAATCCTGTGATAACAGTCCGCTCCCTGGATATTTTTGGGAAGGACCACTCCTACACTCCTGCTCTCTGCTTCATTCTGTGCTCTAGCAATACTATTCATAACTTCAAGGAGGGTTTCTTCTTAATGTTAGAGGCTCTAACATAGATGAATTTGGATTGGAGATATCTTAGATACTTTACTTCATGCATTGCTTCTATTTTTTTCTATGATTCCTGTTCAATGCATCTTCACATCTGAGGACATGTATATAAATTATGACTTATTTTAGTTATCACTGGAAGAATTATGCTCACATTCTTAGTCACTTTGAGTGAGCCAAATCTCTTTTCCATTTTATGGCTTTAAAATTTGAAGTGTTTATTTTAATGATACGAACAAAATTTAAACATACAGCAAAAAATGGTCCAAAAATGAATAAGAGCTGTTTGAATGAATTCTCACATCACAACAATCACATGTTAAGTCACAACAATCTAGGTGATGGAAGCAAGTATGATTTTGCTTTTTCACATGTAATTCTTACCTGATTATTCATTTTTGATGCCTAATTTATTGATAATAATTTTTCAATAAGGAGGAAGACTAGTTAAACTTTTACTGGCGTCCACAACCATTGGATGGTATGATCTGTTTGTTTTATACATTTATTCTAGGAATTTATGCATGCGGTGATTTTCCTAGGCTGAAAAGTTTAGTGGGTTTTGTATTTAAAGGCTCATGCTGTATAGTTTTGTTTTTTTACTATATTTGCTGCTGCATATGTGTTACAGCTAGGAGGTGGTTACCTGTTTGGGCTTCCTGTTGGATTTGTTGCAGACTCTGTGGGATCTACTGCTGGTGCAACAGCTGCATTTCTTCTTGGTAAAATGGTTAGTACTGATTCTCTGTGGTATACATTCATTGCTGTGTTATTTTCGTTTGAAGGATGATCTGATCTTTTCTTGGTCTGTGAAGGATCACTGAAATACATGGTGCCTTTACAAAATGAAATGTGCCAGTGAACTGAGCTTACAGATGCAGATTTTTATTACAGAACTGACATCAGATTAAATGTTGAGTTAATAAATAACATAGTGCACATGCTTAAAATATTGTTTTTTAAGTAACAAGTTTTTTTTAAGCGTACAACAAAGTAGAAGCTGCCTCAACTATACCTGTAAGTAGGGAAGATGCAAAAAAGGTGAAAAAATTCAAAATATATGAGAGTTGCTATCTCTTAAACTTCAGAGTATACATCAATATTGGAATAAGACCCCTTGTATTTCTTATACGAAAAAGCTTGTAAGTGCTTGTAACAAAAAATGGGAAAGGGAGGTGGCTGGAAGAATTACAATATGAAATCCGTGGCTTGAAGGGGAGGCTACATCATACTTCATCAGCACCATCTGTCTCCTCCTCTATAGCGGTAGCCATGCCATACAGCCTCCCTGGGATTCTGTCCTAGTCCTTCAACCGTTCTAATTTCATCCATGCCTTTCCTATTATCCTTTTCAATGTGAGCAAAAGTCACCTGGTTTCCCCAAGAGAGGTTATGGGCACACATAAGTAAGGTCCACTCCCCAAGAGGGTTATTGAGCCCAACCAATTGCATTAATGACAAAATAACAGTTGGCTGTAGACGAAAGTGGGGATTACACCATTCTCAACAAATATGAGGTCCTCTTGGATTTGGTAGATGTTTCTGTTGATGAATGCAGCTATAGGAGACATCCTCCAGCTTACAAACCTGTGAGATGTGGAATATAGCAGCTATGTGAAGTCTTACTCTCAGCTTACAAACCTGAGAGAAAGCCCCTAATAAAAGGTTTGTGGTTCCAGCCGGGGACAGGGGCTAGGAATGTATATGGCCTCCTCCATGACGTGAGAGAGAAGAACTCCAGATGATTATCCGATGGAAGAGCGATCTGTTGAGTTAGGGAAATCTCGAAAAGCGTTGGGCACATCATCATGAGAATAAGAATGAAGATGATGTGATGGCCTCCTCTGAACAACAACAGAGTTGATGAGAAGACTCCAGATGATCCTCCTGTTGGTGGTAGTGGGAAAGCAGATATGTAGAGCAAGACGTGACTATGGATGAGCATAACTGCACGTGTGAGGACCTAGCTCATCTGTGTAATGCAGTGACTCAGGTCTCTATGACATCCCTATGGATGTGGCCCCTAGTGGATGAGCACTAGTGGGTGTATCAGATCCTTTGCTCTATATTATTCAAGAGTCAGACCTACCTGTAACCCTAGTTATTATGTAAAGGGTACAAGTCGGCCCTATGTTAATATGATTAATATAAAAAAGATAATTAATAATGAAAATATTAATTATAATAATAAATATAATAATAAAGTGTGTTTGACTTAGAGAGGTTGGCCCTGTTGTGCCAATAAGACGCCCTTGTTAAAACAGTCAAAGTCTAATATAAGTAGGAGATGATTCTCCATTGTAGAATCATATCCTCCTCACATGTTTTCAGCAAGTACTTCTCTTTGACAAGGGTGCACACCTCTCTTGGGCACTAGGGTTTCTAGGTCTTAAGCACCCTCTTGTGTGCTAAGTCATTTTGGTGGTGAAAGGTCTTTCTCTTGAAGAATATAGCAAAGGATTTGGTTGGGTTTTTCTCCCTTGTTGAGAAGGGTTTCCCAGGATATATCTTGTGTACTTGTGCATGGTGTTTCTTCTTGTGATCTTGGT
>SNQJ01S0092439.1:0-16988 GCA_010110895.2 Picea sitchensis
TAACATGAATGCATGTACATTCCTATTCCTAATGATAGATACGCTTTAGGAGTGTGCGGGGGTTCCTAAAGTGCAGACGCTATTTTAATTTCATTTCTTTTGTAGTGATCTGTGTGCCATCCGGAACATGTTTTTCTTAGGAATGTGCATGCGTTCTTGAGAATGCGCACACATTCTAGGGAACGTGCCTACTTGGATCGCTAAGTGGAGGCTCATAGCTTTTCGAACCTATCACATCAGGGATGTGTGCGTGTTCCAAGAAACATGCATGTGTTCATGTGGGTACATGTTCCTACTGGTACATTTTCCTTCTCACCCTGTTTTCACTTTATCTTTCACCAACTTAGTGCATTCACCTAATTATTAACATTTTTATCCATTAATATACAATTTGAGTGGACCTAATGGTTAAGAATATGCGTTTCCTCCTTATAGGTCATGGTTACCTCTCTAAACTTTAAAAATAAATTATTATTATTTTATTATTATTATTATTATTTATGATATTATTATATATTTATATTAATATTACCATATGTTGATATTAAAAAAAAAATCCTGTGAGTTCAATATATGAAGATACATTAATATTTAAATAATATATTCATATATTTAAATAGATTCATATTAATTAATATATTTATAAATTAAAATACACAAAATATATTAAAATATATCAAATATCCAAGTTCTTAATTTATTGCAAATTTATATAATAATATTAATATCAGTATAGATTTATTAATTAGATTTAGATTAGATAATTGAAAAGAATGATTGTTTCTTTTATTTTTAATAATTAAATGCTTTACATTCAAATTAAATTTTAACTTGTTATTGAAGGGAAATGATGAGAATAATATCTTGTTCAATATCTTCAAACACATGTTTATATAAAATACATCATTTTAAGACTTAGCATTCAATGGAGGAGGGACTATTGCTTTTAATATTGAAAATTTTGAAATTCCATGTAAGAAATTGGTATTTGAATGTACACAATTCTATTCTAGGTTTTTCAAAATATGATTTCATCTCAAATATAATGATTGTAGAAGATTACAAGTGCTAAAAGGTTATAAAAAATGATTTATTTTTATTTATCTTGATATTAAAGATATTAATATTTACAATGTTTTTTAAGGAAATTTGAAAGTTAATTGACTTTTGTATAATAATTTTAATAAAACAATTTCATTAACATTTATATCAATATAAGGGGTAGTAGGTGTATCAATATAAGGGGTAGTAGGTGTGGGGATCTTCACTTATTCCAAAGGAAAATTTGAGTGAACGTATGCATGGCTATTAGGAACCTCCTCAAATAACTATGCTGATGCATATGCTTTATTATGAGGTTTGATCATGGATTTATAATCTTGAATTTGATCTCTTCAAATGGTAGAAGGCTCAAACATTATAATATAGTAGATGAGAAATAAATTCCTCATTTATAAATATAAGATTGTTTTCATATTCGTTGAATCTCAATAGGAGGTCACAAGTTTTCAAATGCCCTCTTTCTATGAGGTTTTAGGGGAAAATAATCAACATGAAGATTTTATTGCAAATGAAACCACTAGCATAAAAGTGGGGAAGCTTAGGACTAATGATTCAATAATCTTCCAAGATATACCTTAATCAAAATCCATGCATTCAATGGAAGTACCATCATATTAATAATTCACATGTCAATCACACAATAAACTCAATAAAAATGCAAGGCAAGAAACACAAAGAGACCCAAGCTCCACCCTCAAATGCTCTAGCTCATGGTGAATAAGGGATTTGAATTACGAGCCTGATTGTATTACAAGAAAGGTGGGTTGTCGAGAATGGAGATGGATGGACCATGGAAAATTATCTCACTTAGTTAGTTGTTGCTTGGAAAATATATTGCTTGGAATATATAGTTGCTTTTTACAAGTTGGAAACAAACATTCATAGTTTTGTGAATTCAAGGTATGAAGGAAATTTGGTAGGGTTTTTGGTTATGACTGGGTTTTGGGTTTGAAATTTAGTAGGGTTTTTGGTTTAGTGGATAGTCAATTTTTACAAATTTTATGTGAATTTCATCCCATTTTATTACAAATTCTATGTGAATAGGTCTTATTTATTTCTTCTTGATCATTAAATTAGACATAAATTTAGGGGGTTATCTCTTTTTCTATGTTGTATTTTTTTCCAAAATTATTCAAGTTCTTTTCTCAAAAAATTGAATTTTCTCTTTGGTCCAAGTGTTTTTTCTTCTAGTGTGGTTTTTCACATTTGGCTCTCTATCTTGGGATTAACAATAATGGATTTTATAGAGTTGAAATAAATTACGATATTTTCTGAATCCCACAAACAAATGATTCAAAATAAGAGAAATTATATATTTTTTATTACTTCAAAGTCCATGACAATGAACATCATATCATTTCTCAATTTACTTCTATAATGGGTACATTGGTCTAATAAAAAGAACAAATTCCCACCCTTGAATTTGAATATGGGATGTTAAGGAATACGGTAGTCAATCTACATAAAGTTTTGAAATCCGAGGCATCAAATCAAGAAATCTTCATGAATTGAAGCCAAGAGGAACTAAAGGAAAAGGACATTCTGCACCAACTTATCGTGGACATGGAAATTGGGACCAAGAATCCAGCATAACACAATATTCTTGGAAGAGTCCAATAATCTTCACATTTTCCATTAAGTTAATGTATTTTGAATTTAGTAACATATTAAGCATTTACTATTAAAATTATACTAGTAGCAAGCACACACAATTTTTCTCATCTTCAATATATGTAAGTCTTATATTTTGTACACACAAAACTATTTATTTTTCTTGAAAAACATAATGTAATGGTGATTTCCAACATACTAAGCTAAAACTTTTTGATCATCTAAATTACCCATTTTCAATTAGAAAAGCACATTTATATCAATATATCATATTATTATTTTATTCATTACAATTTTTTTAGTATCAATTGTTGATGTAAATTACTAAAATATTCACTTATTTTTTTCTATCTTAATTTTATCATTAAATTTTTTATATACAAAATAAAATATTAAAAATTATTAAATTAAATTCTTAATTTACTACATATTTACATAAATAATACAATTTAATAATTAAAATCACATATTCAAATCAAGAAAGAATAAAATATATATACATTAAAAATCTAATATCAAACACAAAAACATATTAATAACAACAATATATGCTTAATTAAAACCTTCCACATACAATTCTCATGTTATTGCATCAATCCAAACCCTACATCTTTTTAGTATTTAGAATTCAATGGATCAAGAAGGCGGTATTGTTATTAATATTGAAAATTTTGAAATCCTAAGCCAGGAAGGAATTGGTATTTGAATGTACTTATTTCTATTCCATGTTTATGATTTTATTCCATGTTTATGATTTTAGTTGAAATCTCATTATAATAAAATATTACTAGTATTATAAGGTTGGAGAAAAGTGATTTATATTTATCCCAATACTAAAGATCTTAATATTTATAATATTTTTTAAGGAAATTTAAGAGTTAGTTAAGTTTTAATATTTATAATTTTTTTTTTGTTTTATTATCATTTATATCAATATAAAGGGAGATGGAATGGCTATTGCTATAAACACCTGGAACAAGCGCCTGTATTTATCTAGGTACTATGAAATTCGCAACAAAAGAAAAACCCTACCAGTGTAGCTGTAACACCATGAATTCCTTGACAATTTGTAGTGGTTGAGGGTTTGTACTCAGGACAATTTGTTTACTGTGGAAAGAATGAGGGAGGCTCCAACATGCTATCTAGATAGAGAGAGAGAACCAACCATTCGGGGTTGGATCAAGGCCTAGGAGAGACTTCGGGTGCGGAAAGATACGAAACCTAGCCTCCACTGTTGCCTGGATATAGAGTATTGGAACCTTTCAACTATCAGAGACCTTAAGGATCTTCAACCCTCGCTCTATTACGGAAATCAAGTTAAGACGGACGCAAGATTGAGGCTTTCTTTTGAATATCGCGTCAAGGCCAGCTCGAAGATTGTGGAAGGATTCCACATTTCTATAAATACCATTGCCAAATATTCTCTTTTCTTCAATGCTTAGGCTTCAGACTCTGTTTTTTATCTCAAAACCTAAATCCACGAGGCTACAGGTATTTCTCCTTGCTTTCAACGACTAATCTTTGAAGGATGACTGCTTGTGGATGGATCTCTGCTATCGGGTTATGGAAATATAAATAACACAACCATTTCTCTCTCTTAGAGACTGTGTGGAGGTGCTCCATCCTCCATCATCCAAGCTCTTACAAGCATGCCATGAAAACAAGGATTCCCTCTCCTTCAGAGTCCAAGGATGAAATTTCAGGAGCAAAGGAGATTTTTGGCTCTGCCTTCATTGTGGAGTAGTCTGTAGAAACTCCAACAACAAATGTCGAATATCCCCACATCTATGGCTCTACTTTTATCTACGAGGAAAAATCCCTCATCTGTTGCTTCAATGCACTATGGACCTCGGCCTCTGTACTAAGAGAATGGGTAAGCAAGACCTGGTTGTCAAGTCATGAGCTCTTATTTTGCTCCAAAGGGTTCTTCATTGTCAAATTTTCCACAAAAGAAGACTTCCAACGCATGTTAAAGAAAGGTCCTTGGTTCTGGGGAAGATTTGGTCTTCCCATGCAGAGATGGTTCCCTGAATTCAACCCGCTGACTATTACTACCATGACTACATTGGTTTGGGTAAGACTCGCCAATCTACCTCTGCATTTGTATACTTCATCTTTTTTACATACCATGGGCAATGTGTTGGGTAAGTTCATCAATATTGACATAGACCGGATAACGAAAAACTTTGTCACTTTCACCTGCATATGCATTGAAATTGACCTCAATTAAGGGATTCCAGATAGAATACTTATAGATTGGGATGATAATGATCCTTGGATGCATATGGTTGATTATGAGAACACATCCTTCTGGTGTCTCTCTTGTCATTAAACAGGGCACCTCCAGGCAACTTGTACTTTATCCCCAACACTAACCTCATCCCCTAGAGCACGTAAAAGGCATAATGTTGGAAAGACCCTAAAAATCATAGAATTCACTTGACCTCTTCATATAACAACACACTACATCACAAAGACACCCCAACTCCTCTGACTTTTACAAAACTAGCACAGAAGGAAACTGCAGATCCAAAACACCATCCTTGGGCTTCAACACAAAATCTTGAAGCTTAAGAAATATTGATTCCTATTCCTATAGTTCATCCTTTTCACCCCCCTCGAAAAGGATGAATCAAATCACATAATCATGGCCACAACCCCTCTCTCTGGGACTCAGAAATGTCCTCATGAATCAGATAATTCAGGCAGTGGTAGAGAAGCACCCTTAGCTTCAGTAGCTCAAGATTCTTCCATTTCCTCAAACCAACTGGATTTGATGGAGAATGTTGTTGAGCCTATCAGTTGATCTAGTTGGATTGATGTTCGTAAGAAAAAAGGAAGAAATGATCCTCTCCGACCAACATAATGATCCAACCCTTTCTTCTTTTCTTGTATGTTTCATCTTGTTATTCCCATGCATTCCTTCTGGCTCTCTTTTAGCATAGGATAGTTTGTAGTGATCTCCTGATTCATTTCTGGGGGTATTTTGCAATCAGCAGATCGATGTATCAATTTTTACTTTTCCTGGATTGAATAGAAGGATTCTCATCTTGTTTATTTACGAAAAAAAAAAAAAAACATTTTTATCAATATAATGGGTGGCAGGAGTGGGGATCCTCATTGATTTCGAAGGAAAAAAAGAGTTAACCTATGCATGAGGACTAGGAACCTCATCCAATAACGAAGTTGAGGCACATGCTTTACAAGAAGATTTATGCATGGCATTAGACTCTTAAATTCAATATCTTACAATGGTAGAATACTTAATCATAATCATGTAGTAGATGAACAAGAAATCCCTTGTGTGTAACTATAATCTTGCTTCCATATTGGATCACACTCAACAAGAGGTCAATAATTTTCAAATGATTTCTTTCTATCAAGTACTAAGGGAAAACAATTAGTAGGAATATTTTCTTGTAGATTAAGTCACTAAATTTAAAGCAAGGATACTTTTAAGGATGGAAATTTATCATAAAATATAGAAACCTTGGTGAATATTACTTGCCTAGTCCTTAATATGCAAAGTATAAAATGTTCGACGATATTTTTGTAAAAATGTTCAAATTTATAAGGATTTTATATAGTTTCTATAAAATTTGGGCAATTTTTAAGGAAAAGTAATTTTATTCTATAGAATTTGGGCGAATAAATTTTAGAGAAAATAGAAATCGATGAATCCTTTTTTTGGAAAAGTCATGGAAAATTAGCACTCATGTGTGTCACTTGGCTTCCCAAACCAGTTAGTGCTCAATCTCTCACAAGATTTTTAGCATCCACAACAATCCATAGAACACCAACTCTCTTCTACCCAGCCTCCACAACTAAAGAGAATGGTCCCCCTTCTATACCACGTAGTCCCTCAAGTTATCCATCTCCTTCCAGGGC
The DNA here is from genome assembly GCA_010110895.2 of Picea sitchensis. Taxonomy (NCBI): domain Eukaryota; kingdom Viridiplantae; phylum Streptophyta; class Pinopsida; order Pinales; family Pinaceae; genus Picea; species Picea sitchensis. The sequence continues at coordinate 6,562 of SNQJ01S0092439.1, forward strand.
TCTAGTGCATTTGGTCCACAATATCCATGTTGGGACTCTTAATATTCACAAATGTGATAAAAACGTAACACAAGCCAAAGCATCTCAGACATACATGCCTTAATTCATGGCTGGAATACACCAACATTATTTACAACCAAAAAAACCATGGATCCTCTTCAACAATTAGTTTTCCCTTCCAAATACAAACAAGAATGAGGAAGAACGAGTGGCTGAAATACTGAATGGAGAGAGAAAAAGGTGATAGGTGTGAAAAATAAACAACAAATGAGTGAATGAGTGAAGAAGAAGAAACCCCCACAACAGACCAAAGATGGGTTTATGTAATTCTTGGAATTAAGGAACCACTTGGCATTCCCTCAAGAAGATCATGTAACTGTTATTCTCCATTAAAACAAAAATGGGTAAATAAAATATAAAATAAATACTTGTCCCCTCAATCCCCCTCTCTTTTGTAATCATATCCGACTATAACTCTTGTCCTTGTTCGTCTAGCCGCCAATGATGTATTTATTGTTAATAATGATCAAACATTACATTTCCCAGGCACACTAACCTCTTTCAATTGTTAGTTCACTCTGGCCTTTCATGGATTAACAAAATACATTATTTAATATGGGGCTTCAATACCCAGGGTGTTGCATCCCCTCCCCCTTATTTTGGCACTGTCTTCAATGCATATACAAAATAAAATCAACATCAAAATTTCAAAATTTATTCAAAAAGTTGTGTGTACTCTACCCGCATGGAATCTTCATGGTCCCAAGTAGAATATTTAAGATTGTAGCAAGTCCACTTCACTTTAACTAGCTCTATAAGTCGATTCTTGAGCATTTTGTCTTTTCTATCCAATATTCACTTTGGTTGGACCTGAAATCGTTATTCTGTCTCTACCTGAATCAGATGCCAATCAATAACAAGGTTAGGATCATGTACATATTTTTTTAGCAAAGAGACAACAAATACATTATGCACATTCATGGAAGAAGGAAATGCAAGCATGTATGCAAATGGCCCTATTATATCCAATATCTCAAATGGACCACATAATCTGGATGTCATTTTTGTACAACTACCCAACTTCACAGATCTATTCTTGGGCTTCACTTTTAAAAGAACATGCTCCCCCACTTTAAATTCTCTATCTTTTTTGTTCTTATCTGCATTAATTTTATGTCTATCTTGAGTTGCCTTTAAATTTTGCTTAATTCTAACCATTTGGCCTTCCATTTCCTTGAGAAATTTTGGATCAAGTACCACTCTATATGTTGGGTTGTCCCAACTCACTGGAGTATTGCCTTTCCTACCATACAACGCTTCAAATGGGCTCATTTTCAATGAAGCTTGATACCCATTATTATAGGTAAATTAAACCAAATGAAATTAATCTTCCCACTTAGATGGCTTATCCATCACATGCATTCTCAACATGTCTTCAGTTACTCGGTTGACTCTCTTTGTCTTCCCATCTGAATGTGGATGGTATGTTGTGCTAAATTTCAGATTTGTATCAAATCCTTTAAAAATCCCCTCGATAAATTTGAAGTAAACTTTGTATCTTTGTTGGAGACAATTGTCTTAGGTATCCCATGCAACCTAGAAATCTCCCTCATGTAAATATTTGCAATATTATCTATTGTATGAGTCATTTTTACAGGAACAAAATCAACATCCTTTGTCAATTTATCAATCACGACCATGAATGTATCATGTTCTCTTGTTGTCTTGGGCAATTTTGTTATAAAATCAATGGTTACCACTTCCCATTTCTGCTTTGGAACTGGTAATGGTTGTAGCAAACTCATTGGGTGCCTATGATCAAACTTCGCTCTCTGGCATTCCATACATCTATAAGTATAATCAACAACATATCTTTTCATTCATGGACAAAAGAATTGTCTTCTTACTACTGCAATCGTTTTCTGGTAATAGGAATGTTCGACATATGGAACATTATGCATTTCCTTTGATACCAAATTCCTAAGTTCCTAGGAACTAGGAACATAAATTCTATTTTTATGCATAAGTAATCCATCTGCCTTCATATCATATTCCTTAATTTTCTATTGTACATTTTCTTGTTGTAAGCTTTATTTTACCTATAGGTAATTCTCGTATGTGACAACAACATCTAAAATTATGCTCTTTCAATCTAACTGGTGTATACTAACAATTGTAGAATGCATGATGTGTACTCTTCTACTAAGTGCATCAACAAATTTATTTTATTTTCCTTTGATATGCTTGATATCAAAATCATATTCACTTAAAAATTCCAACCATCTTGTTTTCCTGGCATTCAAAGTTGGTTGTTCAAAAACATAGTTCAGACCATTGGGGTATGTTTTTAATTCAAATCTCATCCCCATGAGATAATGCCTCCACACTTTCAATGCATGAACAATGGAAACAAGTTCCAAGTCATGTGTGGCATAGTTCTTCTCATGTTCTCTACGATTTATCGACTCATAACGAATGACATGTTCATTTTGAGTGTGGACTCCACCAAGTCCTTCCTTGCATGCATTTGTACATACCAAAAAACTTTTATTTGGGTCAATAATATTTTAAATAGGTGCAATAGTAAGTAATTCTTTCAACAAATTAAATTTCTCTTCACACTCATATCTCCATTCAAATTTAATTCCCTTCTTTTGCAAAGAAGTGATGGGATGAGAAAACTTAGAGAACCCTGCTATAAATCTTATGTAGTAACCAACTAATGTCATAAAAAATCTGACTTCTAAAGCATTCTTGGGTGTTGGCCATCCTCTTATGGCTTCAATCTTCTCTAGATCTACTCCTATACCTTGTTCTGAAACAATGTGCCCTAATTAATGGATATGTTTTTGGTAAAAAGAACATTTACTAGGCTTGGCATACAACTGATGTTCGCTCAACACATGCAATACCAATCTTAGGTGACGTTCAAGATCTTCCTCTGACTTATAATAGACAAGTATGTCGTCCAAGAATACTATGATAAAATTATCCAAATAATTTTTGAATATGTCATTCATTAGGCACACAAAGACAGCTGGTGCATTCGACAGTCCAAATGGCACCACTTCAAATTCATAATTCCCATACCTGGTTCCAAAGGTTGTCTTATTTGTAACAACCCTAGTTAAATGATTGCTTAAGGTTTATCAAGTATAATTAATTAAATAATCAATTGTCCTAATATATTTTAGTTAAATAATGATTATTTATTAATAATATTGATTAATTAATTAATTAATTATTAATTGTTTATATATGTTGATTAATTAATTAACTCATTAAAGGTTTGGGTAATGAATTAAAAGCTTAATAATTTTTATTTATTTATTAGAAAACTTAACGTATGAAGGATAGGGCATTAAATGGATGGATAAGATATTGAATGGAGGGATAAGGTACTAAATGGAGGAATAAGGTGGGTGGCATTAAAGGAAAGGAGGAGGTGGTGAATGGGGGAAGGATATGAGGGGGCAGAGGCATTCGGGAGAGGACCTTTTGGAAATTTGGGGGAAGAAATAAACATTTGGAGATTAGGGACTGCATGTGTTTGTTGGTTTAATATTTTCTAGTTTGGAGTTTGGGTGGACTGTTACAGGGGTGCACCAGGTTGCTAGGAGTTTTGGGCTCGGGGGCTAGGAATCCTCACGGAATCCTAGAGCTAGGGAGCCGAATAAGCTCTATTCCTATTTGGCAGGGAGGAAGGATTCGGTTTTGGGCAGAGTTGGGAAGAGCAGCAGTGAGGATAGACAGAGATTGGAGAAATAGCATCAGACTAGCATCAGATAGAGGTATGTAATTTCATGAACTTGTTGTGTTATGTGGTTGTTAATTAAATTTACTTTCATGTTGTTCATAAATTTTAATTTATGTTGAATAATCAATGATTATAAGTTAATGATGAAATTGTACAGCATATAATTTTCTTTATTCTTTATTTTAGCGTGTGTTTTATAAGGCTCTGTGGGGACAGAGACCCTACACATGGTATCAGATGTAGTTTCAAAAACGAAAACCTAAGGCCTTACCACCCACATAATTGTGAAAACTAGTTCCTAAAACAACTCCTATCCTATAGCCTAAAACCCTTGAATCAACTCAAATAGAAATAAACGGAAATGACCTATAACGCTAAGTAGACTACCCAGAATGAACGTGAGAGTGTCCATGCTTTCCAGGAGAATTGAAGGAGGGTATGTGCATTAGAAAAAGAGATACTCTCCCTGGTTCTAGCCACCTGTAAGAATGACTCTTCACCTACAAAGGCTAAGAATTAATAAGATTTCACGTGCACAGGCTGAGAATTAATAAGAGTTACAGTTGTAATATTGTAAAACAATCAGGGTTATTTATTGAAACTCTCTCTACATCTATTGCATATTAAATAGGGTGTAGTTTAACAACTTTAATGCTATCTACTAAATAAATAAGAGAGGACAGTTAATGTAAACATTACTAAAATCTTCCTTAACTTGACCTGAGCCTAGGTAGCAAGAAACTGAATTATTTTCCATTTATTTCTAGAACTTAGCTGGGAACTGTGTAGCCAACTCTGATCTAAAAGTTACGCCAACTCCTAAATGGATGTAAGGGTGCATTCTTATAGTTAAATAGTCTCAATCAATTCTTACAAATAGCCAACGAGCTAATTTAAGGCATTTATATAAACATTGTGTAATTTAATCGCAAAAGCTACAAAAAAAAAGGGATTACCCATATCTAAAGCATACAAAAAAAAAAAAAAATTATGGTCTTTGTATCCAAATCCCAAGTCTCAAACAAATATCTAAGTCAAAGTCATTACCGAAAAAAAATCACATGTACACCCGAGTCCAAACAACACTGTCGAGGAAAGTATCGAGCTCTTTCCACACGCTGAGTATTGTGCATTATGCATCCTATAAAAACAATAAAAATAATAATAAAAAAATTAATTCTTAAAATAAAATATATAATAAAAAATAAATATTGGGATTTTCACAGCCCAAAACTCCAAAAATTTGGATTGTTGTAGAGCACCGCGTTTTCTCTTCCCCAACACTTATCATCCCAGAGTTAATCTAATTCAAGCTCGAGACATATCTATGGCATTTATATGAACTACCGCTGGAGTCTGAGGACCAAATCAAAGTCACAAGCCAATGCACAAGCATCGACACCTGAATTTGAGAAGCCCGAGTCTAAGTGTATGCATTTGAGTGAGCCCTTGAACCCATTGGTTCATTGCACTACGCGTGCATTTGAGTGAGCCCGAGAGCCAATCTCGACGTATCGACCCAAGTCCGCCAAATACACTAAATCACAGAACACAGGTTAATGCCTAAGCTTGACATACATCAAGCATCGAGATCCATACTCCTCTCGTCTCACACACAGCCGAGCGCACGATCCATAGGCCTTTACACAAGCCTCATGGGTCTTGACCCCGTGACCATTGCGAGAAACCTCACGCGCCCATGTGTGGCCCATCCACAGAGCCAACGCTCGAGCGTTTATCCACTTTGACATTGGAGACCATAAGCACCCGAGAGCTACACCCAGGATCGAGCACCAACTACCAATATACCTAGCACCAAAGCCATCAAAGGAGGATCCCACGACAGGGCTTTACATTGCTCAACGCATAGAGGTAGAAGACCAGAAAAAAAAAAAAAAATAATAAAATATTGGGGCCTGAAGGCCAAGCTCAAATTCCACGAACCTAACAATCGAGTACATGCCACAGTAACTCAACATCAAGCCAACACGTGAGTCAAGTCGGGACCAAGGCCAAGTCACAAGGAAGAGAATCCCAGGAGAGGTTTTATTGTGCACCATGCATCGAGTAACACATACAGTTCAACCAACACAAGATACGAGTAAAAAATAAATAAACAAATAAACCCACAGGTGCAAGCGTCGAGAATTTCTTCATAGAAGAGGGGCACCCAACAAAGCACTAGCACCAGCGCCATCCCACACGACCTACAACCATAATGCAGGTCACAAGCCCAACTCCCAATACCAAGCGCTAAGCCTTCGACAACCATAAATGCACATAAACCCAAAATAAAAACAATAGAAGACACTTCACAGAACACACAATTTTTTTTAGCCAAAAAAAAACAACACCAGCGCCAACACCAAACATACACACAACCAATGCACCAAGCATAAACACTCAGGCCCAACCACACAACTCATCACACCGTCGACGCCAAAGCAATCAAGCATCAAAGTCCAGTTGCCAAGCAATAGAAGCCACAGAGGAGCAGAGGGAAAGCACCATTGTATACGACGTGCCCTCACGACCTTGAAACCATGGCCACAGGGTTGGTCGAGTAGGAAGTGGCCATGGCCGTCGGCCTCATCCTTTACCCTGAGCGTTTAGAAAAAAAAAAATGAAATGTAAAAGGAGGGAGAGGGTAGGGTTTGAAGAGATAAAAAATGAGGAGATTAGGGTTAAGGGATCAATGCCGGGGGGAGGGGGCACGTGGGCCTCATGCGAGGACCCACTGCCCGACCTTAGATATTTTTTTTTAATTATTATTTTTTTTAAATTTTATTTTTATGTTATTTGTTTTATTACTTTGAATTATTAAAATTGTATTATAATTACTTGTTTTAATTGTATTTTAAATTTTAGAAGGATTTATTCAAAATTTAATTTAATTTTTTTTTTTTTTATTTAAAAAAAAATTAATTTCAAATTTTAAACTTTATTACAAACATTAATAATATTAATTAATGGATTAAATGACTAGTGGTTAATTAATTAAATGATTAAAGGATTAATAAGAGTGATTAATTAATTAAATGATTAATTAATTAAATGACTAATTAATTAAAAAGTATAATTAACATAACATACGATTTGAATAAAATTTATTTTGGGATTAGATTAAATTTTGTTGGAGCAGGTTTTGAACCCACGACCACTCACCATAGTCCAAGACTTGGAAAACAACCAAAAAACAACGTGCCACACATGAGTCGTTACAAAATAAATTCATATATATAAATAAATTAATGATCAATAGTCATAAAGTACTATCTCGAAGTATAATCTCCAATTATCCAAGTTAACCAAGCACTGAGTTCCATGCCCTCAACCATCGAGCCAAGCGCCAAGTACTTCCTTTCCATTCCACCAGTCAAAGCCAAGAACCAAGCCCGCAAGGGAGCATTTTGTGCACAACGTATTAACATTATAAAATTTTAATGTTAATAATGGGTTTGAAACCTATTATTATTAATCAAATACATATATCCCCTTGATTAATGAATGTAATAGTATAACTTTATAATTTACAGGTTAAAATTCCTTGTGGAGTAGCGGGAGTTTGATGCATGTTATGGGAAATAGTCAGGGTAGAAGAGGGGTATAATAGAAAGCACCATATAAGGGATCTGATGCACTGTGGCGAGTGTGGTACAGTGCTAGGGTAACTACCGGGCGAGAGGGTCAATAGTTTTCTTAGGCGAAGACATCAAACTTAGATGTTTTAACCCTAACCTATCCACCTCCCCTAAAGAGAGTAATGTTTGTTTACAGACAAGTAAAAAAAACTTACACCTAACCCTGTTTTCTAGTTTAAGTTGCGCAAATGTGAAATGTCCTTGAACTCACCCTGACAACTTTGGTTGATGCAGGTTAATTTATACAGGATGGTCAAGACTCGAGGAAATCGAGGCAGAGGGGCATCGTCGTAGGGACTTCCAGTGCCGACACCACCATCGCATGAACTAGCTCTCATACTGTGCTCTTTGGAGGCCATAAATGAGACTTTAAAGGGGCGTCAACCAACAGGGATTGAAGTGGAGCCCCCACCATCTGGAATGGGTAATCCAGAAGCGTCGAGGGATTCGGGGGGAGGACCTCCACCTGAAGAAATCACTAGAGAACTGCAGAAGATCAAACTTTCGGAGTTTTCCGGGGGTCGTGCTAATGAACGTGTCGAGGCATGGTTGGAAGGCATGATAAGGTGTTTTTCTATAAGAGACTATGCGTCCACTTCAAAGGTGAAGATAGTGATTTTTCAGTTAAGAGACAGTGCCTTGAACTACTGGGGTAACCTGGAAAGGCAATTGCATCTTACCCTGAACACCGTGTCTTGGGAAATTTTCGAGGAGAGGTTCTGAAGGAAATATCTACCAGCTTACTATGAGGAACAACAAGTGGGAGCATTTCATGCTCTAGTACAGGGAAACGGGACTGTAGAAGATTATGAGATTAGGTTTATGTAATTGGTCAAATATGTTTCATATATGGATAATGACCAATGACAGGAAGAACACTTTGTCTATGGGTTAAACCCTAAAATAAGGGCTATGGTGCGGAAGTGGAAACTGTCTTCAGTAGCGGAAGCTGTGGAAAATGCGCGTTATGCGGAGGAACACATGAACTTAACCAGAGGTATGAGACCAACCTTTCCACATCTTCCTGGATTCATGGGGAAGGCCCCTAGGAAATTTCCCAGGGGAGGGGGCTCAAGGCCACCTCCATATGGTAATAGAGTCGCACCAAGGATAGTAGTTGTAGGGATTTCAATGGCAGCAAGTCCAGCATCACGTTCATCACCAATGACACAGGCAGGTCCATGGCCATCTCAAGGAGAAGCTAGTAGGGGCAGGGGTTCTAAGGGAAGGAACTCATTTCAGAGACAGTCACAGAATAGTGTGCAGTTTCAGTCCCATGTTACCTGTTTGGGATGCAGAAGACCCCATTACCAGCATGACTGTCTAGAGTTACAATCAAGATTTGTGCATAGATAAGGAAAGGCCCCGATGGGAAGAGTAAGTAGCAGCCACCAGATTTACGTAGTGGTTAATAATCGCCAGGCCAAACATCAATCCACGGTGGTGGAGTCGTCAGGTACACTAAATCATATCAATGTAAATATTTTATTTGATTCTGGTGCGATAGATAGTTTCATTTCACCATCTGCATTAGAAAAGAGTGGGTTGGCAGCCTACGAGCACGACGACTTTAAACAAGTCGAGATGGCTTCGGGGGAAAAAAAAGCGGTAGAACCTAGCGTAGATAATTATATAGTAGACCTAGGATTGTGTACTACCAGGTTGAAGGTATATGTCACTGCTCTCGGGGCGTATGACCTAATCATTGGAATGGATTGGTTAGAAGCTCATCGAGCTTGGGTAGATTGTTTTGCAAAAAGGGTGCTTTGTGTTGACGATGAAGGAAGACCAATAGAGATCCAGGGTGTACGGAGAAAGGTGTCATTATGCTTTATCTCAATTATGAAGGTTAAGCGATGCTTGAGGCAAGGGTATCGACTATATGTAGTGGAAAAAGTGAATGAAAGGAAGGGACCCTCCTTGGATCAGTACCCGGTATTGTAAGAATTTAAGGATGTTTTTTCGAACGAGTTACCGGGGTTGCCTCCTGAGAGGGAGCTTGATTTTACTATTGAGCTAAAACCTAGTGCAGAACCAATTTCCAAGACTTCGTATCGGATGACAGTGCCAAAACTTTCTGAGTTGCAAATGCAGTTGAAAGAGTTACTGGACTTAGGGCTAATAAGGCCCAGTGTCTCACCTTGGGGTGCACCAGTAATTTTTGTAAAGAAGAAGTATGGTTCCTTATGATTGTGTATAGATTACAGGGACTTGAACCGTGCTACAGTGAAAAATAGGTACCCAATGCCACGAATAGATGACCTCTTTGATCAGATGAAAGGAGCAGCGGTATTCTCAAAGATTGATTTGTGATCAGGGTATCACCAGTTAAGGATTAAGGAAGGTGATATTCCTAAAAATTCCTTTTGAACTTGGTTTGGGCATTACGAGTTTGTCATAGTACCTTTCAGATTGACCAATGTGCCAGCAGTATTCATGAGCCTCATGAAAGGAGTATTCCGAAAGTACTTAGATCGTTTTGTACAAGTATTTCTAGATGACATCCTCATCTATTCCAAGAACGAAAGAGAACATGAGGAACACTTACGAGTGGTGTTATCCTTCCTTAGAGAGAACAAATTGTATGGGAAGTTGTTGAAGTGTTCCTTCTTCCAGAGAGAGATCCACTATTTAGGTCATATCATTTTTGGTGAAGGAATCTCTGTGGACCCAGAAAAGGTAAAGGCCATTATGGAGTGTCTAGTGCCGAAAAATGCCTATGAGGTGACGAGCTTCATGGGGCTAGCAGGTTATTATCGGAGATTTGTGGAAGGATTCTCTAAAATAGAAAAACCCATCACCACTTCGTAGTGCAAGGGGTCAGGTATGAATGGACAAAAGAATGTGATAGTGCATTCATCGAGATTAAGAGGTTACTAACTAGTGCGCCGATTCCACGAGTGCCATATAGGAAAAGGACTTCATAGTCTGTACAGATGCCTCGAAGCAAGGGTTGGGGGCCGTGCTAATGCAGGATGGAGGAGTGATAGCTTATGCATCAAGGAAGTTGAAGAAACATGAAGAGCTTT
>SNQJ01S0092439.1:17038-32484 GCA_010110895.2 Picea sitchensis
GGATGGAGGAGTGATAGCTTATGCATCAAGGAAGTTGAAGAAACATGAAGAGCTTTACGCTACTCATGATTTAGAGTTGGAAGCTATAATGCTAGCTCTGAAACTTTGGAGGCACTATCTTGTGGGGAAAAACTTTGAGCTCAAAATGGACCATCAAAGTTTAAAACATCTCTTCATGCAAAGGGATCTGAATTCCAGGAAAAGGTGATGGAGTGAGTTTATGAGTGAGTACGATTTTGGTATTTCATACATCAAAGGAAAGGAAAATGTGGTCGCGGATGCCTTGAGCAGGAGACCACGTGTCTTCTCCCTGGTACCCTTAAAGGTCAATCTGAGGGAACATGTGTTGGCGTAACTCCAAGGAGACAGTTGGTATTTATAGGTTACCTCAAACTTCTAGAGTGGGAGGAAATTAGATCCAAAGTATGAAGGATATAGTCTAGAAGCAGACGAACTATTGACATATTGGGGAAGGATGTACATCCCTAAAGATGGGGATATTCAAAGCATCATACTGAAGGAAGCCCATAGAGCACTTCATTGTGTGCATACAGGTGTGAAGAATATGTACGTAGACATGAGGAAGATCTTCTTATGGGTAGGCATGAAGTGCGATGTGGTCTATTTCGTCACCAAATGCCTAGAGTGTCAACAAGTGAAATCTGACCACCATCACCCGGCAGGCCTCCTACAACCACATGATGTTCCTATGTCCAAGTGGGAAGTCATTTATATGGATTTTGTTGTGGGTTTTCCACTCACATCTCATAGACACAATGCCATTCTTGTGATAGTTGATAAGTTAACCAAGAGTGCTCATTTTATTCTTGTTAGAGACACTTACGATGTCACTGATGTGCCACCTAAGAAGATCATTTCGGATAGGGACTCCAGATTCACTTCTAGGTTTTGAACACGTTTGCAGTCAGTGTTGGGGACTCAGTTGAACTTAAGCACAACTTATCATCCTAAAACATATGGGCAAACTGACGGAGTAAATCAAGTCATGGAAGACATGGTTAGGATGTATGTCATGGATAATCAAACACATTGGGAGAAGTACCTACCTTTGGTAGAGTTCGCCTACAATAATAGTTTTCATAGCTCCATCGAAATGCCACCATGTGAAGCTTTGTATGGAACGCCATGAAGAACACCATTGAGTTGGGATATATTAGAAGACCGAGTAATAGTTGGGCCAGAATTGATTCAAGAGATGGAGGAATAGGTGATTCAAATTAGGCAGAGACTAAAGGAAGCACAGGATAGGTAGAAAAGTTATGCGGATGCACACAAGACCGACCAAAGTTATAAAGTGGGAGACCAGGTTTTCATTCATATTAGGCCTAATAAGAGTACCATATGGTTCAGGAAGGGGACAAAGTTGTCACCTCGATTTATAGGACCGTTCAGAATCCAAGAGAAAATTGGACCCATTGCCTATCATCTCGTACTACCACCCCACTTGCATAAAACTCATAATGTTTTTCATGTATCTGTTATACGTCATTATGTTGTTGATGAATCACATAAGCTAAATTGGAAGGAATTGCAGGTATCGGACGCGGGAACTCTCACGGTAGAACCGTTATGCATATTGGACCGTAGAGTCTGACAGCTCAGGAACCGTCTAGTAGACCAAGTTAAGGTCCAATGGGACAAGTATAGTCCAAGATCTGCTACTTGGGAAGACGTCGAGACACTATGACAAGACTATCCCTCACTTTTCTGACCACCTCGAGAATATGTTTCTCGAAGGTTGGGTGTATCTAACACCACCTTTTGACTTATAAAGCCAGGATTACCTGAGGCCTACACACTTTTATTTTCTATTCACAAGTGAAACTATTAAATGATACACTTGAACTTTTAAGACGTATAAATTTTGTGAATGTTTAAATTTATTTGGATAATGATGGATATGATGCGATATATTGTGAGAATGTAAATTTTATGAATGTTTAAATATTATTGATGATGATGGATATGATGCAATCTACTATGAGAATGTAAATTCTATGAATGTCTAATTGTTATTGATGATGATGGATATGATGTGACATATTGTGTGAATGAGAATCCTATGAAGGTTTAAATGCTATTAGAATGATGTTGGATATGATGCAATCTATTTTGTAAATGATAATTTTATGAATAGGTGTCATCAATTGGATTATGGAATATTATGAGATCTATTTCTAACTTGAAAACTTTGATGTTAAAGTTGTTGATATGCAGATACCGAATTGAAATTATGATTGTATGCAATTACATGATGATAATGCATAAGAAATGTATGATTTTGTGTTACAGACTAATCTGCAGGTTATGGGCTATGAAATAACCAAGGGATAATGATGACGAAAATGGATGTCATGACCACTCACCGAGAAACAATATGGTATGAATCTGTGTATGTGAAATTATATTGGTTTGGATGCATTGCTATGATATGTGGACTAGTGCAGGATTTCAGGTGGTGAGACTGCCCAAAACTAGATAGACGATGACAAAAATCCCAGCAACACGGTGCCACTGTATATTCCATTGTAGGGTGTGGACCATAGTCTTGTTAGGAGGGGTGGAGGCATTTCCCACTGAGTATCCTCTGAAACCTAAAGTCATGGGAGGACGATGTTAGCTCACGCTCCCCTAGACGTGTGATGATGACTGTCAGTTTCCTGTTGCGGAAGCTTGGTGAAGATAGTGACACTTCCTCTTAGGGCTTCTATTTGGAGTTAGGTCAATATAGTTAACGCTCCAAGATAGTCCAGCAGACGAAGGATAGGAATGGAATATGGAAGTAAGTTAGGGAGGAAGGATGAGTAGAAATAGTTGAGAGTGTATGGAGATTTGTCCTATGTTGGAGCTTATTGTTTTCCTTCTGAAAAGAAAATGCATATATATATCAATATTCATAATTATGTAATTAAACTACAATTGTCTAAATAACATTGTTGAGCTAGATAATTGAAATTAAAGGATTTCGCAAACATTTGATTGGTTTATTTTCTTTTATAAAATGAATAATCTTGTTGAATGGATTGGATGCATATGGAAATTACTATAGAGATGATAGTTATTGATATTAGTACATGAACAGGACTTGTATGTACTAGTTACACATGTATTTCTTGCACATGTACACTAGTATGAATGAGTTTCTTGGCTTACTTAGTAATAATGAAGATTATTTGTTATGAATGTGTGAACCATGTTTCTTTTCCCCTTGTATCATAAAATACTTTAACTTCAGGACAAAGTTTCCTGAAGGGTGGGTGTATGTAACAACCCTAGTTAAATGATTTCTTAAGGTTTATCAAGTATAATTAATTAAATAATTAACTATCCTAATATATTTTAGTTAAACAATGATTATTTATTAATAATATTAATCAATTAATTAATTATTTATTAATTGTTTATATATGTTGATTAATTAATTAACTCATTAAAGGTTTGGGTAATGAATTAAAAGCTTAATAATTTTTATTTATTTATTAGAAAACTTAACGTATGAAGGATAGGGAATTAAATGGATGGATAGGGTATTGAATGGAGGGATAAGGTATTAAATGGAGGGATAAGGTGGGTGGCATTAAAGGAAAGGAGGAGGCGATGAATGGGGGAAGGATATGATGCTGCAGATGCATTCGAGAGAGGACCTTTTGGAAGTTTGGGGTAAGAAAGCAACATTTGGAAATTAGGGACTATATGTGTTTGTTGGTTTGATATTTTCTGGTTTGGCGTTTGGGTGGACTGTTACAGGGGTGCACCAGGTTGCTGGGAGTTTTGGGCTCGGGGGCCAAGAATCCTCATGGAATCTTGGAGCTAGGGAGCCAGATAGGCTATGTTCCTAGATGGTAGGGAGGAAGGATTTGTATTTGGGTAGAGTTGGGCAAAGAAACAACAAGGACAGACGGAAATTGGAGAAATAACATCAAACTAGGATCAGATAGAGGTATGTAATTTCATGAACTTGATGTGTTATGTGGTTGTTAATTAAATTTACTTTCATGTTGTTCATAAATTTTAATTTATGCTGAATAATCAATGATTATAAGTTAATGATGAAATTGTACAGCATATAATTTTCTTTATTCTTTATTTTAGTGTGTGTTTTATAAGGCTCTGTGGGGAAAGAGACCCTACATTATTGATGTTGTGTTCCTTGATTCTTACGTGATGGTATCCTAATATCAAGTCTATATTTGAAAATATGTTTTCCCCTCTTAGTTGATCAAAGAAGTCATCAATTATGGGTAGAGGGTACTTGTTCTTTACACTGGATTTATTCAGCTGTCAAAAGTAAATATACAGCCTTAAGGTTCCATCCTTCTTTTTGAAAAAGAGTATCGGTTCTCCCCAAGGTAAAACACTTGGATGTATGTAGCCTTTATTCAACAATTCTTCCAACTGCATTTGTAATTATTTTAATTCTGGTGTACTCATTCTGTAAGGTTTTTTGGATACCAGAGCAGCTCCGGGAACTAGATCAATAGAGACATCTATCTCCCTCTTTGGTGGAAACCCTGATGTTTCTTGGAATACATCTTCAAATTCCTGTAGTACCGAGAATTATTCAAGGCTTGGCTCCTTTATATTTTCTGGCTCCTCCACATGGGATGCATACAATTGAAATCCTTTTTTGACACATCTATTCAACTGTAAGGTTGAAATCTCCCTTATAGCCATGGGTCTTAGAACTCCTTTCACAATGCTTTGTTTTCCTTCTTCATCAAGACATGTAAATTTCTTATTATGACAATCTAGGCCAACATGATTCTTTTCCAACCAATCCATTCCAATTACAATATAATAAGATCCCAATGGTATACTATTTAGATCAACATTATTATTCACACCATTAAGACTTATGGAACAACCTATGACCATATCATGGATTCTCCTTTTGTTCCAGTGGCTAGTTGAACCAAACTTGATTTTTCAGTCTCACTTTTCTCGAAACGTAATCTATCCACTATTTTAGGACCAATGTAACAATGACTTACTCCTAAATTAGTTAAAATAAAAACATGTTGATTAATGATATTACCTTCCACCTCGATCATATTGGATTCGTACTCTTCTTGTTGATCATATAAGGCTGCATAAATTATTCCCATGTCTTCTACTCTTGTAGCCTCTTGGATGTTGTGCATGGTCTTCACTTTGTGCTTTATGTGAGGGAAATCCTTGTACATGTGATCTTATTTGCATCCCCAACATTGGATTGGTGATCTTCCCCTTTTTCCCAAGGAGTCCTCTCTCTTGGATTCATCCTTAGCATACCAGTCTTGATGAATTTTATTAGGGATAATTTTCTTGAAAGGAGGTTTGAATCCCTTCCTCCTCTGATCAGGTTTCTCCTTCTTCCTATCCTTCCACGATTTTTGAAAATACTCTCTACCCTTTCCTTTCTTATATAGGTACTTAGCCTTCCTAATGGTCTCAGTCAAATTCCTTTCTTCATCATACTGGATCTTCTCTTTATAAAATGAGGCCAATCCACTTAAAAACCTTTGTACTTTCACCTTCTCACATTCTACAAACCCCACATTATTTAGTAGCCCCACAAACTTATTTTCATACTCTTCCATGGTCATTCTTCCCATCCTAAGTTCAAACAAATCATGCATATTATTATCATAGAAGTTCTCTGAAAGGTACTCCTTCTGAAAATATTTCTTGAACTACGTCCACGTGATCCTATTCTCATTAATGTGCTCAACATGCTTCAGGTGATCCCACCACATAACAACTTTCCCATGTAAATGATATGTGGCAAGTATGGCTTTTAGGTTTGATGAGTAGTTATGCAACTAAAAATACCTCCTGAGTCTAAGAAACCATGCCTCAACATCATCTTCCATTTCTCTTTCTCTATCAAAGGATGTTGGCTTAAGCTTCCTCAACTCTCCTTGCAAACTGTCCAATTCATGTATTCTTCTTTTGGTGCCTAACAAGAGACACCTCTGGGATACTTATTGAATCTTCAGATGCATACAATTTTCTTTCTTAATAGGGGGGTGAGTGATGCTTATGAGTTCTACTAGCACTTCATTCTTAACCATAATACCCTATCCAACGGTTCTGGCCCATACCGGTCTGTTGTTTCAACCAAAATCTCTGATACCAATCTTTAACGTACCCAACCATCCCCAGGTCGGGATATGCCACTTCAAATCCACTATGGACTAGTTTTGACTTCTGATCTAACTTTTAATTAATAAATATGCTTGAAGTATTCACATGCATAGATCAAAATTCATGCTACAACATAAAAGAAATGAACCATATGTCGTACACAACAATAACCAACAAACATGCATACCATGGATATGAAATTCATAGATAAATAAATACACATCAGAATAAATACACAACTAAATAAAACCATAACATAGATCACTTATCTTTAATAAAACGAATCACCAACTGGATGCAGGCCAAGGACGTTCCACCCAACCATAGACATTGTTTTTCTAAGTCTCAAAAATAGTGTCACCCCTAAGCTAGGGTTGTGAATTTATAAGGACAGTTCCAGAGTGTCACTCGGCTTCCCAAACCAGTCAATAGTGAATCTCTCACAGTATTTTGAGCACCCACAACAATCCAAAGTGCACCAACTCTCTTCTACCCAACCTACACAAACCAACATAATGGGCCCCCTTCTTAGCAACATAGTCCCTCAGGTTGACCATCTCCTTCGAAGGCTCCAGTGCAGCTGGTCCAGAATCTCCATGCTGGGACTCTCGGGACTCACAACTCTAATCAAACTGAACACATGACAAAGAATCTCATACATGTAGGCCTTAGTTCATGGCTGGAATACACCAGCAGTGTTTACATCCCAAAAAACTATAGCTCCTCTTCAACAATTCGTTTTCCCTTCCAAAGCCAAACGTGAATGAGGAAAGAAAAATGGGTGATAGAGTGAATGGAGAGAGAACAGGGTGAGAGGTGTGAACAATGAATAATGAGTGAGTGAATGGGTGAATAAGAAGCAACCCCCACAACAGACCAAAGATGGGTTTATGGAATTCTTGGAATTAAGGAACCACTTGGCCTTCCCCCCAAGAAGCTCATGTAATTGTTATTCTCCAGTAAAGAAAAAATGGGTTTAAATAAAATATAAAATAAAAACTTAGCCCCTCAAGCCCCCTCTCTTATGGAATCATAGCCCCCTATAAGTCTTGTCTTTGTTCGTCTAGCAACGAGTGATGTATTTATTATTAATAATGATCAAACATTACATTTCCTATGCATATTGGTCTCTTTCAATTGTTTGGGCACCCTGGCCTTTCATGGATTAACAAAATAATATATTTAATATGGGGCTTCAAAACCTAGGGTGTTACATGAGGTAACAAAGAAAAAGATAATTGAGATCCCCCTTCAAATGGTCAAGCTCATAGTCAATAAGGGATTTGAAGTTTGGATCAGATTATATCACAAGAAAGGAGGGATTATGGAGAGATTTCAAGCGTGCCAATGGAGGGACCATGGAAATTTATCTAACCTAGTCTATTGTTTCTTGGACAATATAGCTATTGTTTACAAGTTGGAAACAATCATTCCTTGTCTCTTGAATTCAAGGTATGAAGGGAATTTCGTAGGGTTGATCGTTCTGAGTACTTTTGGTTTAGTGGATATTCAATTCTTACAAATTATATGTGAATTAGATCCCACTTTCTTACAAATTGTAATTGAATTGGCATGGTTCACTTTAGCTTGATCAAGCAACCACAATTAAAGTGGGGGGACTATATCTTTGGTTATGTTGTATTTTTGTCCAAATTTTCGAAGTTCCTTCTTGAAAAATGAATTTTCTATCTAGTCTGGGTGTTATGTTTTATAATGTGGTTTGGCACTGTCTCCTGAGTGCTTTGCTCGTCGTTTATGGGAAGTCTTGGGATTATTTTTGTGGGTTTATTGGCTTGACAGGTTCTATTTTTTCTTTCAAGTTTAGTTCTCTATATTTGGATTAACATTAATAGATTTTAGGGAGCTGCAAGAAATTGTTAGAGTACTTTTATTCTAGAAATGAATGATCCAAAGTAACAAAACCTCTAAATTTTCGAGTACTTCAAAAACTATGACAATGAATATTAGTGCATTTCTCAATTTTCTCATGTAATGGGTACATTGGTTCAATAGAAGCAACACATTGTCACCCTTAAAGTTAAACGCAACATGTTAGGGAATATGGTAGTCAATCTGCCCAAAGTTTTGGAATCAGGGTGTCCATGAATTCAGGATATGGGGAACTATCCTAACAAACATAGGCCTCGAAGAGGTAACCAATTGTCACATTTTTAGTTAAGTTAATGTATTTTAAATTTTCTAGCATATTAAGCATTTACTATAAAATTGATACTAGTAGTAAGCGCTACAAAATTGAATTTTGTGAGCACATAACCTTTTGTATTTTCTACACAAACTATTTTGTACGTCTTTTTGATAATACAAATTACCCAATTTCAATTAGAAAAGAACATTTATATCAATATATAATATTTTTATTATATTCATTACAGTTTTTTTAGCCTCAACTAACTATGTAAACTACCAAAATCTTCACATATTTGTTTATATCTTACTTTTTGCACTGAGAGTAGCTAGGTGCTCTATATCCTATGGAGGAGATGTTGTCACCTTAGCCTAAGATTACAATAAAATATGGAAGTTGGCCTAATTGAAAAAATAATAATAACAAAAATAAAGTAGGCTAAATTAAAAAAAATAACTATGTATGTACATATATATACATGACAACTTCTAAAATAAATCACATCACAACATGTAAAATAAAAAACTAAGGTACCAATACTTAATATGAGATTAAATGTTAAAAAAATCACACATTAATAAATTTGATGACTCTAGTTGTTTAATAAATCTGAATTTAAAATAGATATACCCTAATATGAAACTTCTTCATTCACAAAATAAAATAAAATATTAATTATAATTCTTAATTTATTACTTTTTGTCTCAAACGTACGTATGGAATCTAATTTTATAAAAGCAGATTCTCTACTTTAAGTCTAATCTCTCTGTCTAAAACAATGTATGTCTAGATTCTGTACATTTATTAATACCCTAAAATGATCGGCATTGGCTAAACGATCTATTTTTGGATTTTTTTGGTGGGAATTTTGCGATGTAAAATTGGATAAAATTGGTATTTTCTGTTGTTTAAATTGTATTTTTGAATGCATAAATAGATTCAGTCCGACCAAAAACCCTGAGACACTCAAATTTTACAAATTTAACTACTCAAATCTACAAATCCACTATTCATCACTAGATTTAGAACAGAAAAAAATTGCCAAAAAATCCTTTAAAATTAAAACGTTTTAACTACTACATAGAGTTGGTCTTATTAATTACAGATCAGGGAGTTGGTCTTAATTATGGGTTGACATGGGTTGACATCACGGTTAGGAAGAAAGACAAATAGGTGTCTAGTCATATAATTTATTATGAAGCTTATCTGCACGTGGTATTTTTGTATTTTCTGATAATATAAAAAGGAATGAGGAATGGGTAGTGGGTCTAGTATATATATGATAAGATAGCCATATCCGACCAAAATTCTACTTCAGACTGAAAATCATAACATTATGCTACCTGTATTCCACTTAATGCGGGGTCGCATCCTTCCGCATTTTCAACAAAGCGCACGTTCCTGCTCTATGTCAAGAGTCTTTCTGCCCACACTTATGGGACAGACTTGTGACTTGCCATTTGCAGCCACGTGAGCGTAGAAATGGCTGTTGGAACTCGACCAGTAAATTGTGTTACCTGGTGATTTGTCTGTATTTGTGATTTGTTAAAAAATTCATTATGGCTTTTATCATTCTTCATTTAAATTATGAAAATAGATTTATTAGGGATTTAGTTTTAAAATTCCTACTCTAAAATTATAATAAAAATTATGAAATTACATCATGTGATTTCAAGTAATATTTAATCCTAATTTCATATATAAAATCAAATATTAGTTATGATTAAAGATTATGAAATTATATCATATGATTTCAAGTAATATTTAATCTTATTTTTATATATAAAATCAAATATTAGTTATAATTAAAGATTATGAAATTACATCATGTGATTTCAAGTAATATTCTTAATTTCATATATAAAATCAAGTAATATTTAATCTTAATCTCATATATAAAATCAAATATTAGTCATGATTACATTTTGATGTCATGTAACAAAAAATACTATCTAAATAATTATAATGAATCAAAACTTTTAATTTATATGTTAAAACAATTTAAAACTAATATAATTGATTAAAAAATAATTATGAGAAAAGAAAACAATTTTATTGATTTGTGAGTTTTATATAGAAAGATCCTTACCTTGTATGTTAGGGAGATTATGAGCTTCTGAAATTTCTAAAAGCTTTAAAATAGACTACTAGCTCTTCAAAATGCCACTTTTCCATTGAGACACATTTAGTGAGGTTTGTGGGGTTGTGTGATCCATGTGGTAAACTTCAACTAACATATCCCAAATTGGTGCAGACCTCCTGCCCTCCGGCTGGGATCCATGCAGGATCTTCTCTAAACCACGACAAGGGTTAATTGAATTCCTTACTTAAGCCCGCAAATTTTTTTCGGGTCTCGCGAGTTGGAAACTTTGAATACAATGTCACAGCCCTTGGCAATAGCTGAAATGCGAAATTGCAAATGGGCTTAAGGTGTAAACTCCCTCTTCAGCCCCTTTTCCAACATGACCACAACCAAGCCTTAACGCAAGAACCTTTCACAACTCGTGACTTCGAGAGTTGGAGCGCCAAACTCTTGTGCTCTTCCTATCCGAATCCCCGAAACGCAGTATGTCAACGAAGGTTGACTCCACCCAAAGTGGAAGGCACACGCCACCTGTCACCTCTGTTTAGTTTGCTTACAGAGTGGGTCCTTGACACCTGTTTGCACGAGTCTTCGGCTTTCGCAACTTGAAAGAACAGTGAACAACCGTTCCTCTCCCTCTACAAATCCCCAACTACGAAATTGTGTCTTCGACGAAATCGACGACTGTGTGTCTCCCTCGATCCAACGACTCTCGTTGTATCAGGATTTCGTCAATCGGAAATCCGCAACACTCGACCCAAACCACTGGTCACTCCATTCCCCGAATTTCGATACGCGAATTCATATACGAGATCAACGACCCTCGTTGATCCAGATCTTATGGCCTCTATCCTTCCTGAGCTTAAGAGTGTTGAAAGACACCCAGTCTTAATCCCTCTGTTGGTCTATCAAATCCAATTGGCTACAGAACTTTGACACCTCTCCTTGAAGCGATTTCGCCGTCTGTTTCAACTTCACCAAGACTTCTTGCCAAATGGCGTGGTGTCCTCCCTCCTGAACTTAACTTCTGTGAAACGATTTCAACCTCCACCTCCCTTTGAACTTCTCAAAGGTTCTATCCCTTCTGAGCTTCCACTTGCGAATCCAAGGCTTCCAAAAGGGTTCTTGCACGCATTCATTACGGAAAAATTTCAAATAACCTCATGTTATTTGGGTCTTCGACTCTGTGCACTCTTTGCAATAGAGAAATCCTCAACTCCTCTGTGAATTTGAGAGAATTTGTTCCCTCTCCCAGCCTGCGCACACTTTGCACGGCTCTGTGCTCTGTTAGCACTCTTGCCGGTAAAGACACAAATTTGAATCTTCTCTAAGAGTTTTGAGATGAAACTCAGAGCCTGGTCGATGCACTCCTTGCGTACCCTCCACTGCACCCTTTGCAGGGGTTCTCAGAAAGAGAAACAACTGAAACTCATTCTCTCCTTATCCAGAATTCAAACATTCAACATAGAATTTTAGAGTCTATATACGCACATAGCATTGAAAGAAAATGCATACAGAGAATGCAAACAAGCCTGGAACATACCAGTTAAAGGTGGTTCCAACAACCATAACAAACACATAGATTGGAATCAAAGATTTCTTCTATTAATTACAGTGCTCCTGTACATGGTAAAAAACAACAGCTAGAATGCATAAAATTCTCTATTCTCCTCTGCAGCTCTACAGCTTACGAATTCTGAATAATGTTACAATGATATCAGGGTTGAGGGTGTCTATCATTCGTTTTCCCCCCAAAGCTCCTAAAACTGTCTAATCTATCATTTAAATTTAGCTATTTGCATTAAACACACATAAATGCCTATTACATCTGGTGGATAGGCACATACACTCCAAAATCAGTTTGGATCTTCAATACATAAATGTTAATGCACTTTCCTCCCATCCATTACATTAATGTTTCAAATTTTGAAAGTCACAACGTTTTCACAAAAACGTATTTAATTGCATCTGTGTGTCCAACTGTCTCCTTGGTTTTAGGCGCATACTTGGGATTTCTACGATGCTCCTGCATCATACTCCCTCGCTTGAAAATTTCCATGAACTCTTGTTCATGAGCTCTTGCACGGTCTGTCCATGTCTTTGAATTTATGCTTCATTCTCCTAGCTAGCATCTTCAATTGGATGTCCTTTCCACTTGACCAAGTATTCAAAATACTCTTTTCTCCTGGTCTTTCTGTTAGTCCTCTTGTCAATTATGCCTTCCATCTGTGGCTTTTCAACTACATACATTTGTTTCATCCATGGAATTTCTTTCTGTTCATCCTCTGCTCCTGCTTCTTCATCTCTTTAAGGGTACAAATCTGTGACATTGAATATCGGTGAGATTTCGACCCCATCGGGTAATTCAATCTCATACGCGTTTGCCCCAAATTTTCTTATGACCTTGCACAGTCCAATTTTCTTCATCTTCAGCTTGTTGTATGTTCCCCTTGGGAACCTTTCCTTCCTTAGACGCACAAGAATCAAATCACCAACTTCAAATTGAAGTTCTTGCCTATGTTGATCTGCTCTACGCTTGTACTCTTGAATTGAATTCTGCAACCGTTTCTTGATTCTTCCATGAAGCTCCTTCATTCCTTCTGCAAAGTCCTCTACACTAGCACTACTGAATTCAGCTTGTCCTGAATCTTTCAACTTAGAGACTCCCCTTGGCTGCATTCCTTATATAATTTGGAATGGACTCTGCCCTGTGCTCCTATTGAGTGAATCATTGTAAGCAAATTCCTCCTGTGGAAGAATGTGATCCCATTGACTATGGTCCTCAGTCACTAAGATCCTTAACAAATATCCCAATCTCCTATTCACGACCTCTGTCTGTCCATCCGTCCGAGGATGATACACTGAGCTAAAAGACAATTTTGTCCCCAGCTTCCTCAATAAGGTCCTCCAGAAATGTCCTACGAACTTGGTATCTCAATAAAAAATGATACTCCTTGGCAAGCCGTGAAGTCTAACGACTTCCTTGAAAAACAGGTTCGCAATATGAGTTGCGCCACTGGCTTTCTGGCATGGTATGAAATGTGTCATCTTTGAAAACCTGTCTACCACTACAAAGATTGAATCATATCCCCTCTTTGTCCTCGGTAGTCCTAATATGAAATCCATACTCACTACATCCCACAGCCTTTCGGGTATGGGTAATGGCTGATATAACCCTGTGTTCTGCCTTTTTCCCTTCGTGTGCTGACAAATTTTGCACATGTCCACAAATTTCTTTACATATGTCCTCATCCCTGGCCAGTAAAACCATTCAACTTTGAGAACGTTTTGTCATGACCGAAGATTCCAGCCAATCCCCTGCTGTGCTTTTCCTTCAGCAGATTATCCCTCATGGAGCATTTTGGAATACATAGTTGATTTCCCCTGAACAATAGTCCATCCTGGATCATGTACTATGTCCATTAGCTTCTATCCCTGACAATTGGATTGTCAGATGCCTCATATGCCTCTTTGAAAGACACTCAATCTTAATCCCTCTGTTGCTCTATCATATCCAACGGCCTACGGAACTTCGACACTTATCCTTGAAGCGATTCCACATTTATCAAGAGAAAAGTGATAAAAGGGGAAATGATTGATATTGAATTCAAGGTTAGGATTTGTTTGCAAATCATAGAAATAGTTAATATGATTTGTAAATTGTTAACACAAATGTAGAGTGGAATTATTCCAATAAAAAGTTATTAAACTAACTACAACATATTTAAATATATTTAAATAGATTCCATGTAAAATCAAATATCATATTAAATAAATAATTCATTTAATATGATATTAAATGAAACAAAACCAGATTTTAATTAATAATAAATAGTCTCCATTAACTATAATGAAGTTTCTTTGAACTTGTCATTAAATTCTGATTTAATTTTTGTCTTTCTTCTCTGTTAAGATAGATTTACAAAATCTTTAAATAATACAAAATAATTGAAACAAACGACATTCATTATCTTCAATTGTTAATACTTATGACATAATTAAAAAAATAAATAAAATAAAATAAAATAAATAATAACAAGCTTACACATCAATTGTTAATACTTCGATTCATTACATAATTAAAAATAAATAAAATAAATAATAACAAGTTTACACATCGTACCATAGTACATTGAAATGAAAAAACTTGCTATTATTTTATATGTCTCTGCTTTCTTACAGTCCTCTGAAATCCCACAGAAAAAGAATCTCTATAATACAATAGTGTAATCCTGTGCTTCTTTCTCTGCAGAATTACTTTCCCCAGCTTCAAATCTGAAACCGGCTTAACATTGTTTTCTTTGTCCTTTTTATAAGAAAAGAAACCTCCAGCTAATACAAACAACTCTCATTAATTACAAGCGAAAATGTCTCCTGATATCATAAAACGCTTTTAATTTTCAAATCATTACAACAAACTATATTAAAAAAAAATGCAAATGATCTCGAATTGTTAATTAAAATTAATTAATATTCTTTATGAATTTGTTGTCAAGATTTGTGGAGGGTCCTCATGCAAAAATATAGATCCTATAACAATTGGGACAACTAAAAAAATTTCCATTTCTATATGTTTCTGAAAAAACAAAATTAAAAAAAAAATAAAAAATGAGTTAAATATAACTAATTCATACCTTAATTTTAGCAAAATACTAAATTTAATATCTGGACATTTAATGAAAAGATTTTATAAATCTGTGACAATAAAATATTGATTCCTGAGGCATTTATGACCAATGATATTTGAGGCATTTATGACCAATGATATTTCAGGTCTGATAAATTTATGTTCATGCTCAACAAATTTCTTTTCACATCCTGTCAAAAATATTGTATTCTTCATTTTAAGCTACAGGTTTTCAATTCGAGCTCCCTTACATTCAAAACACAAACCCAAAATACTTTTCTTTCTAGAGCAGAGCTTCCCTATTTGAACCATTCTTAGGCTTTTTCCTCTATAAATTTCTCAATAGAAGGTAAAGATTTATCTTTGAGAAGAGAAGTTTCCTCTAGTGCTTTAGGTTTATAATGAAATTAAGAGAAAGAAAACATTTGAAGCTTTCCTGGACT
>SNQJ01S0092441.1:14319-42949 GCA_010110895.2 Picea sitchensis
TGGTTGTAGATTCTCCCGAGACATTCAACAACATTGAATCTGCCAGACAGATTCGAATAATACTCCTTGCTCTTCTGTCCAACTTGTCCCAATCTTCCTTCGACATACTAGTAACTGGTGTACTAGTAGTTTGTGTACTGGTAGGTTGTGTACCAGTAGCCTGTGTGCTTGTAGATGGTGTACCAGGATCCACAACGATCCATTGTTCTTTGTCTACAAGAAGGTCCTCCATATTTAGCTTCCATAGCTCAAAGTTTTTACCATTGAACTTCTCTATCTCGATTCTAGATGAGCTTGACATTCCTCTTTCTTTACTCGAATCTCCACTGCAAAAGCTCCCACTAAACCCAGGTTTATCACAGACCCAAGATAAACTTGATCTATCAAGACCGAGCCAAACCCTTAGCAACAAAGGCGTCCCTCTGAAGCCAAAAATGAGCTCTAATACCACATGTAAGTTTTAAACCTATGAAGTAAAGAAATGCATATATATTCTTAAGTAATACAGAAATTAATCAATGGCTCATACACAGAGTACACAGAGATTTTTACCGGAAACCCTCAACCGGGAAAACCTTTCTTATTTTCATTATATCGAATTTCACCATTCTCCATACAATATATACAATGTTTTTAGGTATTTCATAGATACGAAAACCCTAATCCCTTAATCCAGGATTAATTTACAAATTAGCTAAAAATAGCAAAATCCGCTAAAAATACCAAAAACCACCCAAAAAAAAAAATTGGGGCGATGCACGTATCCAGGGGGGGGCATACCTTCCCCCCCCTGGGACCCCCCTAGGAAAGCGCCCGGTGCACACGGAAAATATCTAGATGAAGGGATCGTCAGACACAGTTGTCATATATGATGCACCCACACACACACACACACATGCAAAGAATATAACACATACCCAGTAAATACATAGTGCTTGATGAGACCACTGAAAATTCCAAAGATACAAGAAAATCAAAATGTACAACAACAGGAGAAGCAGGTACCTCAAACTCCTACAAATTTTGTTAGAAGATCTACTAGGTTAAGTAGACCCCCTAAATGATAATCTCATTCATTGTATTATTTATTGTAGACCGATTCTAGTGAATCAGAATGTTATGAAGAGGCAATGCAGGTAGACACTAAAAAGAAGTGGGAGAAAGGCATGAAAGAGGAAATGGATTCCCTTGTAAATAACCAGAATTGGGACTTGTTTTAGTTTCCTATAGGAAAAATAACATTGCAGAATAAATGGGTTTACAAGTTGAAGGAATACTGTGGAGGGGAAAACGATACAAGGCTAGAATTATTGTAAAGGGGTTTGCACAAAAGAAATGTATAGATTTTGATGAAATATTTTCTCTTATTGTTAAGATGACTTCAATTAGGACTATTTTAAGTCTTGTGGCAATAGAATATTTTCATCTTGAACAGTTAGATGTAAAACCATACTTTATCCATGGGCACATGTTGAGTTTTTTACATAGCAAAAAATTGTGTCCAAAGACATCTTTATTCCCTAAACAAAATTGTCAGTTATTTTGAAATGAAAGTTAATGTAGGAAAAATGGTAATGGTAATAGGTACTTCCAATAAGGATAGAGTCATCAAATTTAATGGTGAAAAATTGGTCAAGGTAATTTTTTATTACAAGTACTTGGGCCTTTAATTTGATTATAGATAGAATTAGAACTATTGTGAGGAGAAACAATGAATAGGGGGCATGAAGGCCTTCTATTCTATGCAAAATAAATGCAAAAAAATAAACTGTGGAGTTGGAAACTGAGGATGTTTCTCTTTAGAAAATTAGTGCAAACAATAATTCTATATGGTTGTCTCATTTGAGCTTTAGGAATTTCTAAATAATTTTGGAAGAAAGTCAAAAGAGTTTAGAAAAGGTTCTTAGTAGAGGAATAAGGTGAACTGGAATGGGTCACTATATAATTTGTCACCTATTTTGGTACTTTATAGATGGAAAGATTGGAGAAAAAGGATTGTGGGGGCCCTTTTAGGGGTAATACTTTATTTGCTGATTTGGGGTTTTACCTCAAACTTTCAAACCATGGTTGAGGCATTAAACCAACATTTTGGGGGTCAAAACTATGTGAACAATGTTTGTAGCCTCTCAACACCATTGTACACATTAAGAAATTTCCAACAATGTAATGATCACTTCAATTATAGTTTGTATGAGTGTAATGACCCCTCCGTTACAACTAGGAAAGCGAAGAACATAGGCAATTTTTTTTTAAAGCATTAGGAAATTAACATCATCAATAAAATTCATAGTAGTGAATAATCTATGACATCATAAGTAAAAGCATTACAAGTGACCCATCATCATAATCCATAATGACGCAACCAATGCATTAATCATAATTAGTAACGATACATAATTAACACATCATCACATTAGATAATGACACAAAATCAACAAGTATCATAAATGGTAACACAAGATCATCTCATCACATAAATATAAAACATAGAAACTACCCACCCAACCTACCCTGTAAGGTGAGGACCTTCAAGACACATAAGAAATACTCAAGCCCAGGATTCATCTAAATGATTTTGACCATTTAAGAACTCAAGGTTGGTGAATGTTTTAAGGAACAAGGAGTTGTATACATCCCACTAACACAATAAAGTCCAAAAACCAACTTGTTAAATCAACAAAATCAACGATGATCAATGGTGCAATAATGTTCTAATAACCAATCACACAACACATAAATTCCAAGGTGCAACAGAATTTAATTACGAAAGAAATCATACAAGGACATAAGTTAAGGCACAATGTAATCAACTTTATTTTGTTTTCAAGGTGCAAAAGAATACATCTACTTTACTTCAAGGCGCTTGATTAATCAATTTTTGAATTCAACCATAAATCAACATTATTCCAAGGTACACGTGTGATATAAATACTGAATTAACATAATCAACATAATTACAATGTACACAATTAATCTAAGCACTTAGGAAATCATACACCAACATTGTTACAATGTGTGCAAGTAATCTAAAGCGTAATCATTTAGCATCATCATTAGTCCATAACACAAGAAATATAATTACTTAATTATTAGCATCATCCATGGTGCAAGCGAAATCAACACTCAATCATTTATACATTAACATTTTTAGTGGCGCAAGAAGTAAACTAGACACATGACCATTCATACATTGCTTTTACATCATGGTGCAAAATAATTATGAATTAAATTTAAGGCGCAAAAGAAGTCTAATCTATTAAATTCAGGGCACAAGAATCTAGTTTCTCATCCATTTATTTCCACACACAAGGTAATCTAATCACATTAAATTCAGGGCGCAAAAGAATAATTACAAGGAAATCACACGTCAACCCCATTCAAGGCGCGAAGTAAATTTAATTACTAATTTAATCATGCATCACCATTATTTCAAGGTGCTAAAAATATAACTATCCATTAATCAACCCTTGGTTTATCATGATCCAATAAAATAAAATTACTTAAACTTAGACAAAATCAACGAACAAGCGCAAGGTTGAATAAGGAAGGTATGAGAATAAAATTTAGCATTCATAAGGTTGAGAACAACTTTTTAGCAAGGAAATCAGTCAATGCATTGACACTCGTTATTTTAAGGATCTAATATAATTATTTATATAGAATTTAAAACATTATTAACATAGATTCAACCTGACCAAGAAGAAATCTATGTATTATTTATGTAATATGTATAAAGACAAATACAACTGAACATTTTAATTTTTATATAAAAAAGGAAAAAGTAGATTCATCCTGACAAAGAAGAAAGCTATTGAGCATTGCCTCCAGTTGCACCTATCAATTCAATTGTTTTTCTAGGAATAATTTGATATATTCACAATATATCGGATGAATCTATAATAGATATAGATTCATAAGCATAAATACTATACAAATCCAGATTCAATAGTATTATTCTTTCTAGGTTTACTATATTGGATAAATTTCATACATTGTAGATTGATAGGTATAAATGAATGCCAACAAAAAGATTGGATACCATGTTGGGCATAGGAACAAGAAAACTGATGCAGGAGCATCGTCAACAAAGCCATGTGGGATGACAACTCAGTGCCTTAGCATGCCTTTGAATCAATTCAGAATCTTAACATTGGCGTCTCCTGCAAATATTTTTTTTGAACTGATTGAAAACTAAAGAAGATCAAAATGCCTAGGAGCTGAATGATCACGAGTGATCTGGGAGTTTCACTCCTAGACTTTAATATAATAGAACTTAAGTGGTAGTTAGTTTTTTTTCTTGATCACAAAGGTAGTTCTGAGAGGGAGTTAGTAGTTTTAGAGAGTTGTAGAAAGATCTCAAGATAGGAGAGGAGAGAGAAATAAGACTCAGTTGCATTCTAGCCTTTGTAAAAATATGTATAGACATTCAAAGATAATACAAAATCATATTTTCCTGCATATGAGTTTCTGTGTGTTTATGTGTATTTGATGACTGTCATCTATGTGTGTTTGTGAGTTTATGTTGTAGATGTATGAGTTATATTTCATCTGCAGGGTAAGGATATAATTCACTATATGTTAGAGAATTAAAATTTGTTCTGGGTTCTTTAGGCTGTGCAAGGAGTGCACAACAAAGTATTGGAAAATCTATAGCCAGCGCAAAGAGTGTGCATCTAAAATCTGTGGAGTCAGAAAAGAATGTGCCGGGAGGGTGCACTTGGGTGATGATAACTCAAGGGAAACCTCAAGGTTGTTGAATACCTTGGAGGGTAAACAGTGTAGAGCAAGAACAAAGGGACAGAGTCACTGAGAACTATGTAGAGCTCTGTTAGGTAGGCATTGGGTAGGTGTCAGTGTGAACAAGGAGAACTCTCTGTCGAGTTCAAAGAGAAGAGTATCAGAGAAAGATACTCACAGAGTTGTTGAAAACTCTGTAGAAAATGCTCAGTAAGGAGTGCTTTGAGAGACAGGTTTCCAGGAGGGCACAATAACCCTTTGAAGGGAGAAGAAGGGTTGAGACCCTTAGGAGACTGAGTAAACCCAAAATATCAGAAGAGATAGCATTAGCAGAAATAGAGAAGAGACCCAAAAAGTTGGGCTCACAAGAGGAGCAAAGGTCCAAGCCTTTGAACACTTACAAACTCTTCTAAGTCAGAAGAAATAAAAATCTTAGGAGGAGGAACAACAACAACCATTGGATCTATTGTTGGAATAAATCAGGACCGTTAGATCAGTGTCTAAGGAAGCAAAGGAAAGCATCCAGGAGGAAAAGACCCCAGCCGTAGGATATGAGCACAGAGGATAGACAGTCGTCCAATCAAGGTAAATTGCATGGACTATAATCCCTTTAGAGTAAACAGGAGAGTGGACTCACGAAGTCTCGAAGTTTCAAAGCCAGTTGGAACTGTCCATCATCTAGGGGGATAGGTGGCAACATATCTGAGAGTTTGAGGGAAAACTTCACGAAATAGTGAAGTGTAGAGTGATTCTGGACCATCAGATCTAGAAGTGCATGTGGCAGAGATCCATGCACTCCAAGAAAAGGAGAAGGAACATGAAAGAGCATTAAATTTATGAAGTTCGAAGCTACAAAGATATCTTAGCCATTGACTGGAAGGTGGATACATGGAAACATATAATAAAGATTATGTATTCACGATTTGGAGGAATTGTACCAAGCAGTTAGCAATTTACATGAAGTTGTGAAGCATGAAGAAAATCTCAGTCGTTGTTTGTAGAGGACGGGAAGAAAATATCAGCGGTTGGTTGTAGAGAGATGTGAACCGTTGATCTGGTCCGAGATATTTTGTCGGTCCAAAATTTGGAAAAATTGAGAGGAGAAGAGTATAGATTTTGTGAAGTCGTGAAGTGTGGAGTGATTCTGGACTGTTGGATCTAGGAGGACACGTGTTGTTCGATCCATGACTCTGGATAAAAGTACTTTGGAGAAAGTGATGTAGCAAATAAGCTTGAAGCACTAGACATGAAGTGAAAAGTAAATATCAGTCATTGGCTGATTGGAGAGTTGAGGACCATTGATCTGGTCTGAAAGGTTTCGTCGATCCAAACTTCGGAAGAAGAGGGAGTAATTTGCATGCAAAAGTTCTGAAAAATGGAGTTCCAGAATAGATCGTAACCATTGGTTGTGGAAGGAGTGTTGACCGTAGATCTTGTCCGATATAATGGAAGAGAATTTGTGAAGCCCAAAGTTGCGGAGTTCTCAAGAGTTAAGCACAGGTTCATAGCCTGAGGTTATATGCGAGAAGGGCCTAGGAAGAGGAGCTAGCACCCATTACATTGGAATTCGCCAATTTGGAAATTAGAAGAATTGGCCACAGCATATAGTGAAAACAACCAGAGTACGAAGCTCAGTAGCACCCTTTGAGTATGAGCCTGGTCACAGCCTGCGGTCACATTTAGTTTCCGCTAGGGGAAAAGAGGCTAAATCCTGAGATCTGGAATTAAATTTCCTTAGAGGATTCTGTGGGTGTTTGAGAATCCTTGTTCATTGTTTTGAGCATGAGGAAGAAAATAGAGGCATGTGGATAAGGTTTTTTGGGCCTAGAAGAGGCTTGTAGAGTCAATATGACTCCTTGATAAGAACGATCCTAGACTAGAAGGTCACGCAGCCCCGAGGGAGAGTAGTGGGGTCTGCATCACAAACATTGGGGGGAAAAAAATCGAAGGTGGTATCCATTGGTTAAAATCATAGAGGGAAAAAAAGGCGTAGGTAGTATCCAATGTTTAAAATTTGATGAGGGTAGAAAAGGAAAAATGCAGATCATATTGATGAAACTTCATAGGGAAGAAGGGTGAAGGCACAGTTCCTTTGACTCCCAAAAACACAGAGAATCAAGATGCAATTTTGTTGGGCAGAAGGGTGAAGGCACAGAGCCTTTGGCTCCCAAAAATGCAGAAACTAAAGATACAATTTTGCTGAGAAAAAATGCAAGGATACTCACCTTTACAAATCATTGAGAGAAGGGTGAACCTGTAGAGAATTTAAAGGGAAAAATCGCAGGGTCTTTAAAGGGAGAAACGCAGACTCTTTGAAGGGAATTTTGCAGGGAATTTTAAGGGAGAATCATAGAGTCCTTGAAGGGAAATTCACAGGGACTTTGAAGGGAGAACCGTAGAGACTTTAAAGGAAAACGCAGAGTGCCCCCTTCCCCAGACACTCGGGCATCCTTAAATCATTCAACTTTCACAGAGGAAATAAGGATAGAACTCGCTGAGAAATGGGTTAAAACACAAGGTTTATAACTAGCAAAACACAAAGAATCAAGTAAAACAAATTTTCATTGAGCAAAGGAGGAAAACGTAGAATAGATGCACTCTCAACAATGCATAGATTAAAAAAACCTTCACGGAGCAAAGGAATAAAAATCAGAGTAGATGCACTCCCGACCAATGCATAGATTAAAGCAATTTTTGCTGAGCAAAGGAAGAAAACATAGAATAAAGAATCATTACTATGTTGAGTGCATTTTAAAGAAAACGAAGAGGGTGATGTCTCATATATTTTTAGGAAACAAAGAGATAACCCTTGGTCAACCACCAATCGAGGATTGAATAAATCAAGAGACCAATAAAAAAATAAAAACTTTCATGATGGTGATATAACAAGGGGAGAGAAAGCTATAAATTTAAAAATTTTCCTGAACTAAAATGAAGAAGAATTTTAACATCCTATGTGCATGAAATATAAAGAATTTTCCAATCGCATAATCAACTTATTCGATATTTAATCAATCGTTCCAAGATCATACAATTTTATGAGTCACCCAATGTAATATAATCATTTCTCAATCGATTCAGTACCCATAAAATAAATTTCTGATTTAAAAGGATATGATTAACTAACAACAATGGTAAATATCATAACCAAATAGGTGAAAATATGACGGGCTTGATGATGATCCTTGGAGACAGGCATCCCTTCCTTTGTCTTCTTTCTAATCGTTGATACTTTACTGGTACCTCCCAACCAACACTAGGGGTACTCTTCTTCCCCCTTATCCCTCCGAGCCGCAAAGGGGCCACACACACACCACCAAAATCCTCTAGCTCCCAACTTGCCTCGCAAGGTAGAGACACCACTCTCTCTCTCAAGCTAGGTATCTTAACTCTCACAATTAAAACCAATCAAAATAAATACAACATAACCTTACTCATAAATCGTGTTTTTCATTCCTCCACTCAGCCATTTGTTTTATAGAATTTCCTTAGTGACAAATTGTCATTCACACATTTATATTTTTTTTATAAAATTTAATTAGGAATTATTCCCCCCATATACTTATCACTCATTGCCTTAGTTGCACCAATAAATCCACAATTTAATTTAATTAAAATTCAATTTCCATCAGCCATCCTAAAAGCGCTCCTAAAATCACTCATGGTTGTCACTTTATTCCCTTTATTTCCCATTTATGACTAATTTCCTTCTAAAATGGAGTTGAGTTAAAATAGGAATGTTCTCTAGTTAAACTAGACTCTAGATACCTTTATGTGCTTACACATTCTTGTATGCTTTATTCATTTCTTATTTTAATTTCTAATTTGGTATTTTATGCATACATGTGTATTGTATTAAATTTTTTAGATTTATTTTATCTCTCTTAATCTCTTAAGTTCGTTTACCTTTTCCTTATTTCATCTAATTTGTAATTTAGTTTTTTTCCTCTCATTAACTTAGACTTAGGCTTAGTTAAATTTTTATTTGCAAAAGCTTAGACCATTAGGGATTATGATTAATAAATTCAATCATTAATTAATTAATTAATCAATTAAATAATTAAGAAGAGCTCAAGATTTTACAGGTTTAACATTCGCTCAAAGTTTTCTAGGCCACCTATATTCATTGACTCGCCTTTTTAATATTGTGATGGGCCCTTCAAGATGCACTCCGTGCTCCAAGGATGCCACTCGCCTTTGATTCAAATTTTAATTATGTGACGTGCCCTTCAATATGCACCACATGCTCCAAGGGTGCCACTCACTTTTTACTGGTTTTGGTAGTTGTCCAACCCTTGGATTCAATACTCCATTCAGGTGACCTTGCGAGAGACCAAGGGCCTCTAAGGTATAAGGACCCCGCCTTATTGTGCACCCCTTAGAATATTTGTGAGCAATTGTCTCAATCTTCCCTCACGACATCGTGGATCACTCGAACTAGGTAAATGCTAACCTACAGTTTGAGCCATGCTAGGAGCGCTAGTAGGTTGTGATAGGGTTTCTTCCACACCTCTCCCTTAATAATTGGTCTATGTGCATGGACCCTTTACTCCTTATGTGAGTCATATTAGCAATCAATTGTCATCCTGCATCCATCAATGAAACACTGTCAATGATCCATAAACAACATCATAATATAATCGATCATATGTCACATATTCATAAATGAAATACTCAAACCAATACAATCCACTCCCTGACTCAATCTGGAGTCCAAGGAGATCCATTGATGCCATTGACAACCTCAATCTTTCAAGTGTCCTGCGCACTCAGGGGAAACTTGTTAATAGCGTATGTCAATACATAGATATCAAAGAAACATAAATCATTATCCATGAACCTCATCATAAGAACCCATAAGCAAAACATACAACCATATTATACTCAAACCGGATCACTTGCATGCAAGTTTCCTAAAAAATAAGTCAGTAACATGTGCTCGCAAGAGTGGGATGTTACATACAACCCCTCTTGTTTTAAACTTTTTCCCTAAGTTGTACTATATATAATGCAATAAATAAATTATTTGATGAGATCTATATGTCTAGCTATCAAATAAATAAGTAAATTGTTGGCGCATATCATATGCATCCTCCTAGGTAGTCAAGTGTGGACTATAATTGTCCCACTGTACGTTGACCAGATTGACTGTTTGACATCGCAACTGTTGAATGCAATGGTCCAAAATGAAGATTGGCTCCACTGTGAGTGCACCCTCATCGGACACCTCCAAGGAACTCATGTCAGTCACATGTGTAGGATCACTAACATAATGTCTCAAAACAGATACATGAAAAACATCGCGCATACACCTCAAAGAATCGGGCAAGGCTAATCGATAGGTAACAAGCCCTTTATTTTACACAACTTCAAAAGGTCCCACAAACCTAGGAGAGAGTTTAACACCCTTTCCAAAATTGATTGAACTCTTGTGTGGTTTCACACACAAGAAAACGTGATTGCCAACTTCATAATTACGTTCAACGAAGTGTGCATGGAAATAAAGTTTTTGTCAATCTTGTGCTTCTTTAATCCTGTGTCTTATTGTTTTCAATTGTTCTTCCATTTCATGGATCACTTATGGTCCTACCAGGACCCTATCCTCAAGTCGATCCCAGCTCAATGGAATCCGACATGGTTGCCCATAAAGAAACTCGAACGATGCCATATTAATGGTGCTTTGATAGTTGTTGTTGTACGCAAACTCTACCAGTAGCAAGAAATATTCTCAATGCTTTTGTTGGTCCATCACATACATATGAAACATATCTTCCAGGATTTGGTTCATTCTTTAAATCTTCTCGTCTATCTTTGGGTGATACATTGTGCTAAAGTTAAGTTTTATTCCCAATACCTCTTGGAAACTAGTCCAAAAACATCATGTAAAGATCGATCCTCGATTGGATATGATCCTTTTAGGCACTCCATCGAATATCACAATCTCACTAATAAAAACTCTAGCTATGTCTAGTTCCTGATATGTTGTATGCATATAAATAAAATGGGCACTCTTCATTAGAGTGTCAACTACCATGAAAATTGAGTCATGCCACCTTATCGTTAGTAGCAATCCCACAATAAATTCCATCAAAATGACCTCCCATTTCGATTTCAGAATAGTGTGTGTCTGTAGTAATCCAGATGGATGTCTATGTTCAGCCTTAACATGCTGACATTCTAGACATATTGCCACATAGATAACTATGTCCGCCTTCATTTCTTTCTTGAAGAATAATGGATTAAGGTCTATA
Organism: Picea sitchensis; assembly: GCA_010110895.2. Lineage (NCBI taxonomy): Eukaryota > Viridiplantae > Streptophyta > Pinopsida > Pinales > Pinaceae > Picea > Picea sitchensis. Next base: position 25,308 of record SNQJ01S0092441.1, read on the forward strand.
CTCATCTTCGTGACTCCTGGATGATCCATGTACACTACTCTATGAGATTTGTTTAAGATCAAAATCCTCAATTCGTGACTAGGTGGTACGTAAACCCAATTATTATACCTCATCAATCTGTCGTTGTCCAAAATATATTCTTCAAACTTTGGTACCAACATGGTGTCATGTCCGATATTTTCCTTAACCTATTTATACCAGTCATCATTGCACTAAATAGTTAGAATATTTTCTCGAAGATTCGTCTAAAGAGGTATCACAAAAAATATGTGTGGTCTCTGACTCAACACATCTGCCACTCTATTCACTGTTCCTTCTATGTAGTTAATCTCAAAATCGTACTATCTAAGCAATTCTGACCAACTCCTTTGTCACGCTTTCAAGCCACTTTGCATAAAAATGTGTTACAAACCATAATGGTTTTTCTTTAGTTCAAATTTTTGTCCAATCAGGTAGTGTCTCCACACCTTCAGGGCATACACAATGGACAATAACTTCAAATCATGTGTCATGTAGTTCTCTTTATTCTTTCTTAATTTCCTTCAGATGTAAGGGATCACTCAACCATCTTGCATCAAGACTCCTCCTAAGCCTTCCATGGATGCATCTATGCATACAAAGAATTCCTCGTCCACATCGAGGACTTTTAGTATTGACGTTGTATTCAACAACTCATTGAGCCTTCTAAATTCTTCTGTGCATTTCTCGGTCCATACAAAGTTCTTGTTTTTCTTCTGCAATTCCGTGATCAGATTTGCTCTCTTCGAAAAACCTTCGCACCCCATTGATAATATCCTTCCAAACCCATGAATCTACGTACTTCTGGTATGTTTGTCAATGCAATCCATTCCATAATAGCCTCTACCTTCATTTCATCCACAACGATGCCTTTACCAAAGATAACATGCCCCAAATAATGAATCTTCGATTGATAAAAAGAGAATTTCAACAATTTACCATATAATTTGTTCTCTCATAAACATTGTAGTACCAAGCACAAATGTTTGTCATGTTCTTCCGTCATCCGAGAATATATCAATATGTCATCAATGAATACTTGAAAAAACTTGTCCAAGTATTCACAGAACAACCCATTCATCAAGCTCATAAATTCCTTTGGGGAATTTGTTAGTCCAAATGATAAAATGATAAACTCGTAATGCCCTGACCTTGTCTTGAACGTGGTATTAGGAACATCTTCCTCCTTGATCCATAACTGGTGATATATTGATCTCAATTCGATCCTTGAAAACACCGTCGCGCCTTTCATTTGGTCAAACAAATCATCTATTCTTGGCAACGAATATTGGTTCTTGAATGTTGCCTTGTTCAATTGAAAGTATTCAATACAGAGCCTCCATGACCCATCCTTATTTTGCATGAAAATAACAGGCACACCCCAAGGTGACACTCTTAAACATATAATTCCTAGGTCCAACAACTCTTTTAGTTCCATTTTCAACTCTTGTAACTCAGGCATTGACATCCGATAAGGCTTTCTTGCTATCGGTTCGGTTCTAGGTTTTAGGTCAATTGTAAACTCCAATTGTCTTTCGGGCGACAAACTTGGTAACTCTTCTTGGAACATGTCCACAAACTCTCATACTTCCAAAAGGTTTTCTAATCCTTCTACCACACCCTTGTCATTTAGCGCTAGGATTTCATATAGTTTTCATCATTTGCGCATGCTCTTCCATAGTTGTAGGGAAGAAATGAACCTTAAGGAAACTCCCTAGTTTCTTCCTACAATCACTTGTCTCTCACCCTCATCCTCAGTCAAAATCAACCTCTTCTTCTTATAGTTGAGCATCGCATCATGTGATTCCAACCAGTCCATACCAATCACAATGTCATAATATCCAAAAATTGTGACATATAGGTTGGCCTTCATGAAAAAATATCCCAGGTTAAGGCTACAATACGTAACCTTTCTTCCAACCTTCTTCATGGCACCCAAAGCCATTTCCACATATATAAACTCATCCTCTTCGAATTCCTTTTCCTTAATTATTTTTAGCACTGCACCAGAAATAAATCTCTCTGTAGCACCAAAATCTATCAAAATACTAAGTTCTGGTCAACGATAGTACCTGAGGTCTTCACCACTGCATGAATATGGTGGGACTTGCCCAAATCTCCAACTGTAGTGTGTCTGGATGACCCGGCTGCTCTGGCCCTCTCAACCGAATAGTTATGCTAGTAATGTGTCTCTCCACAAGTCCATTATTTGGTCTTCGGTCGAGTACTCTTGGTCCTGTAAGTAAAAGTTGTTGTCCCACCAGATTGAAACCCTGGTTTGTTCAGTTGAACAGGCCTAAACTATTATTATTGTGGACGATGTCGTTGCAGGTTTTGTGGTCCTCTGTAGGGAGTCATATACCAAGGAGTCGATCGTCGTGGTGTCGTGAATGTGTATCCTCTCAGAGTACCATGATACCCTGATGAATTTATAGTTGGTGTTTGATGCTAATACACACTAGATTTCATATGTCCGAACGATCTCGCAGGAGTCCTTCCCTGACCCTCACTGATCAGCTCTATTGCATCGTGCAACATTTGAGGCATTAGGATTCTCACCTTCGCACGAATACTGACGTTAAGGCCGAACACAAACTTGTTGACCTTGAGATCTCTATGTTCATATGTGGAGCATACCTAAGTAGATCCATGAATTGGGCCTCATATTCCGACAATGTATGACCACCCTGTCATAAGGCATTGAACTCAATGAACTGGCACTCAATGAATTCCTATAAAAAAAACCTGTCCTAGAACCGTTCCTCGAACAACTCCCATGACACGTCTTCAACGACCATGTTCAATTGTGGTAGGAGCATCTTCCACCATAGAAGGGCACTCCCCTTAGTTGAAAGACCGCCATGCAGACTTTCATGTTAGAGGAGTAGTCGCGAAGTGCGAAGCACATCACCATGTTCTCCAACCAAGCCTCAACGGCTGCACCGTCTGTGGCACCCATGAACTCGAGAAACTTGGATTTCTCAATTTCTATGTGAATACTACCAGTACTGCCTGGGGCACGTTGTGGACCCTCAGGGGGTACAAGCACTTTGTCCTCATCTCTATCTAGTCGGTTAATCAAGGCCTATGACATCCTTTGAAAGGACCTCATCAACCCAACCACACCCCCCACATAAATCGTCTCCTCTCTATTGAATTTCTCTTCTCCTTGAGGGTTATACCCCTCTAGAGTGGATGATACTAGAGGCATCACACCTCCTCCCCTAGCACCATGTCGTCTCCCTCCACAAAATTCTCTAACCATGATTACCTGCAAGGACAAAATTCAATTAAATTAGCAATAAATTATTAATCAAATGTTTAATACAGTGGAAGCTGTAATGATCCCAAGTCATGAGGTTGAACCTGGTCTAATACCATATGTAATGACCCTTCCTTTATGACTAGGAAAGAGCAGAAAAAAGGTAATCTTCTTTTTACAGCATTAGGAAATTAACATCATCAATAAAATTCATAGCAGTGAATAATCTACAACATCATAAGTAAAATCATTACAAGTGACTCACCATCGTAATCCATAACGATGCAACCAATGCATCAATCATAATTAGTAATGACACATAATTAACAAATCATCACATTAAATAGTGACACAAAATCAACAAGTATCATAAATGGTGATGCAAGATCAACTCAGCACATAAAGATAACATAGAGAAACTACCCACCCAACCTACCCTGCAAGGTTAGGACCTTCAAGAGACATAAGCAATGCTCAAGCCTGAGATTCATCTGATTGATTTTGACCATTTAAGGTTTCAAGCTGGAGACTATTCATAGGAACAAGGAGGTGTCTACATCCCTCTTACACATTCAAGTCCAAAAACCAACTAGCTAAATCAACAACATCAACGATGATCAATGGTGCAATAGTGTTCTAATAACCAATCACACATCACATAAATTCCAAGTCACAAGAGAATTTAATTACTAAATCAATCATACAACGACATAATTTAAGGAACAATGTAATCAACTTTATTTATTTACAAGGTGCAAAAAAATACATCTACTTTACTTCAAAGTGCTCGATTAGTCAATTACTGAATTCAACCATAAATCAACATTATTCCAAGGTGCCCACGTGATCTAAATAAAGAATTAACATAATAAACATCATTACAATGCACACAATTAATCTAATCACTTATGAAATCATACATCAACATTGTTACAACACACACAAGTAATCTAAAGCATAATCATTTAGGCATCATCATTAGTCCATAGTGCAAGAAATCTAATTACTTAATCATGAACATCATCCATGGCACAAGGGAGATCAACACACAATCATTTATACATTAACATTTTTAGTGGCGCAAGAAGTAAACTACACACATGACCATTCATACATTGCTTTTACATCATGGCACAAAATAATTATCCATTAAATTTAAGGTGCAAACGAAGTCTAATCTATTAAATTCAAGGCGCAAGAATCTAGTTACTCATCCATTTATTTCGATGTGCAAGGTAATCGAATCACATTAAATTCAGGGCGCAAAAGATTAATTACAAGGAAATCACATGTCAACCTTATTCAAGGCGCGCAAGTAAATTTAATTACTAATTTAATCATGCATCACCATTATTTCAAGGTGCTAAAAAGATAACTATCCATTAATCAACCCTGGGTTTATCATGATCCCATAAAATAAAATAACTTAAACTTAGACAAAATCAACAAACAAGCCCAAGGTTGAGTAACTAAGGTATGAGAAAAAAAATTAATGTTCATAAGGTTGAGAACAACTTTTCAGCAAGGACATCAGTCAATGCATTGACACTCGTTATTTTAAGGATCTAATATAATTATTTATATAGAATTTAAAACATTATTAACATAGATTCAACCTAACCAAGAAGAAATCTGTGTATTATTTATGTAAGTTGTATAAAGAACAAATACAACTGAACATTTTATTTTCTATATAAAAACATAAAAAATAGATTCATCTTGACAATGAAGAAATATGTTGAGCATTTCCTCCAATTGCACGTATCAATTCAATTGTTTTTCTAGGAAGAATTCAATATATTCATAATATATCGGATGAATCTATAATAGATATAGATTCATAAGTAAAAATAGTATGCAAATCCAAATTCAGTAGTATTATTCTTTCTAGGTTTACTATATTGGATAAATTTCATACAATGTATTTTGATAGGTATAAATGAATGCCGGGAAAAATATTGGATACCATGTTGGGCACAGGAACAAGAAAACACTGGGGGCAAACAAAATTACAGGTGGTATCCATTGGTTAAAATCTTAGAGGGAAAACAAAATCGCAGGTGGTATCCAGTGTTTAAAATTTGTTGAAGGCATAAAAGGAAAAATGCAGAGCATATTGATGTAACTTCATTGAGAAGAAGGGTGAAGGCACAGTGGGTCTGGCTCCCAAAAATGTAGAGAATCAAGATGCAATTTCGGTGGGCCAAAGGTTGAAGGCACCGAGCCTTTGTCTCCCAAAAACGAAGAGACTAAAGATGCAATTTCATTGAGAAAAAATGCAAGGATACTCACATTCACTAATCACTGAGAGAAGGGTGAACCTGGAGAGAATTTAAAGGGAAAAATCACAGGGTCTTTAAAGGGAAAAACGCAGAGTCTTTGAATAGAATTTTGTAGGGACATTGAAGGGAGAATCACAGAGTCCTTGAAGGGAAATTCATAGGGACTTTGAAGGTAGAACTACAAATACTTTAAAGGAAAACATAGAGTTCCCCCTTCCCCAGACACTTGGGAATCCTTAAATCATGAAAATTTTGCAGAGGAAATAAGGATAGAACTCACTAAGCAATGGGTTAAGATGCAGGGTTTATAACTATCAAAACACATAGAATCAAGTAAAACAAATTTTCACTGAGAAAAGGAGGAAAATAGAAAATAGATTGACTCCCAACAATGCATAGATTAAAACAAACCTTCATTGAGAAAAAGAATAAAATGCATAGTATATGCACTCCCGAACAATGCATAGATTAAAACAATTTTTGCTGAGGAAAGGAAGAAAATGCAGAGTACAGAATGTTTACTATGTTGGGCGCATTTTAAAGAAAAAGAAGAGGGTAATGTCTTAGAGATTTTTAGGAAACATAGAGATAACCCCTAGTAAACCACCAATCGAGGATAGAATAAATCAAGTGACCAATAAAAAATAAAAAATTCCAGGATGGCGATATAACAAGGGGAGAGAAAGCTATAAATTTGAAATTTTTCCTGAACTAAAATGTAGAAGAATTTCAACATCCTATGTGGAGGAAATATAAATCATTTTCCAATCACATAATCAACTTATTATCCAGTTAATCAATTTTTCCTAGATCATACAGTTTTATGAGTCACCCAATGTAATATAATCATTTCTCAATCGATTTAGTACCCATAAAATAATTTTTTTATTTAAAAGGAGATGATTAACTAACAACAATGGTAAATATTGTAACTGAAAGGTGAAAACATGATGGGATTGATAATGGTCCTTGGCGACTGACGTCCCTTCCTTCATCCGGTTACTAATTGTTGATACTTAACTAGTACCTCCCAACCAACGCTAGGGGTACTCTTCTTCCTCCTTAGCCCCCCGAGCTACAAAGGGGCCACACACACACAACTAGAATCCTCTATCTCCCATCTCACCTCGTAAGGTATACCCACCACTCTCTCTCAATATGAGTATCCCAACTCTAACAAGTAAAACCAGTTAGAATTTCTACAACATAACCTTACTCATAACCCATGTGTTTATTCCTCCACTTAGCCATTTGTTTTATAGAATTTCCTTAGTGACAACTTGCCATTCACACATTTAATTTGTTTTTGAAAAATTGAATTAGGAATTATTCCCCCCATACACTTGTCACCCATTCCCTTACTTGCACCAATAAATCCACAATTTAATTTAATTAAAATTCAATTTTCCTCACCCATCCTAAAAGTGATCCTAAAATAACTCCTAGTTGTCCCTTTATTCCCTTTATTTCCCATTTATGACTGATGCCTTTCTAAAAGGGAGTTGAGTTAAAATAGCAATGTTCTCTAGCTAAGCTAGATTCTAGATACCTTTCTATGCTTACACATTCTTGTATGCTTTATTCCTTTCTCATTTTAATTTGTCTATGCATACATGTGTATTGTATTAAATTTTTTAGATTTAATTTATCTCTCTTAATCTCTTAAGTTTGTTTACCTTTTTCTTATTTCATCTAATTTGTAGTTTAGTTTTTCTCCTCTCAATAACTTAGACTTAGGCTTAGTTAAAATTTTATTTACAAAATCTTAGACCATTAGGGATTATGGTTAATAAATTCAGTCTTTAATTAATTAATTGATTCGACAATGCTCAAGATTTTACAGGTTTAACATTCGCTCAAAGTATTCTAGGCCACCTAGATTCATTGAATCACCTTTTTAATACCACGACATGCCCTTCAATATCCACTCCGTGCTTCAAGGGTGCCTCTCACCTTTGATTCAATTTTTAATTACAAGACATGCCCTTCAATACACACCACATGTTCCAAGGATGTCACTCACCTTTGACTGGTTTTGGTATTTTTCCAACCCTTGGAGTCAATACTCCATTCAGGAAGCCTTGTAAGAGACTAAGGGCCTCTAAGGAATAAGGACCCTTCCTTATTGCGCACCCTTTATAATATTCATGAGTGATTGTATCAGTCTTCCCTCATGGCATCGTGGATCAATAAAACTAAGTAATCGTTAACCTACAATTCGAGCCACAACGAGAGAGCTAGTAGGATGTGACAGGGTTGCTGCCACACCTCTCCCTCAATAATTGGTCTATGTGCATGGCCCCTTTACTCCTTATGTGATTCAGATTAGCAATAAATCTTCAACCTTCATCCATCAACGAAAAACTGTGAATGATCCATAAAAAACATCATAATATAATCGATCATATGTCACATATGCATAAAGGAAATACTCAAACCAATTCAATACACCCCCTGACACAATCCAAAGTCCAAGGAGGTCCATTGATGTCATCGACATCCTCAATCTGTCAAGTGTCCTTCACACTTAGGGGAAACTCGTTAATAGCATATGTAAATACCTAGATATCAAATAAGCATAAATCATAATCCTTCATCATAAGAACCCATAAGAGAAACAGACAACCATATACTCAAACCAGATCACTTGCATGAAAGTGTCCTAAAAAATAAGTCAATAACCTGTTCTCGGAAGAGAGGGATGTTATAATGAGTAAGTTATGCCTCTTGAAAGTTGACTTATCTTGTGACCACTATGGTGCCAAGGGGATGCCATGTCATTTTCCATTAGTCACACATGTTGAGCTAGCCACATGTGGAATTTCAATAAGATTCTAGAGGGTCTAAAATGCTAACCGTAATTGAGAATTGAGGCTTTCAAAACCATAACCCTAATCATAGATGGCTATTAGGACATGTTAATTATTTGCTTGCTGATCCATATTTAGGAGCAGAACAAACTGATTAATAGACTGAATACAATAAACACAGAGATATGAATAATAACACAAATATCCAGTGAACAATATATTCTATTAAATAACGAAATAGGATGAAACTGTAAAACTGCAGAACTGAAACACTTGCTTGAATGGTGGTAGTTATCTCTGAGAAGAGATGTGGCTTCTACAAGCATACGTCTAAGAAAAATGGATTACAATGAGACTCCAGAGGCCTTTTTGATATTACTCATGAATGCCAAAACCCTAGACATCCAAAAACCTAACCCTAGAAGGTGAAACGCCAAAAGTCATGTGGGCCATATGGGTAAGTTAGTGTAATTTGGTACCTCAACTTCCAAAAGTCATAAATTTTTCACACGACCTTTGTTTTAGGTGCATGATAACCCATTGGAAAGGACTTTAATATAATTACACATTCCTATGTCAAACTCTGACTCTGTTTATAGTTTGACTGTGGTGAGCCAAAAAAACAACATTTAGGGCCCCAAAACGGCACCGAAAGTACACCAAGATGTGATAACATGAAAACATACAAAAAATCTAGTTGGATTAGGCAAGAGGCCACCCGGAGGATGTGTCGGGATTCAGACAACCCCAAAAGTGTAGAAACCACAATTACGAAGCAGTACATAAGAACATGATGAAATAAAAATGGACATGAGGAGCCAGTTGGAATAGGTGGGTGGCCACCAATATCCACCTGGATCAATCCTCCCCCCTTAGGAATAAATGGTATCCATTGCATTGAGTTCCCCCATCAGGTGAGGAAACTTCTGTTTGATTTGGCCCCGTGTGAGACACTTGCCTTGGTGTAGGAGTTTCCATTCCTTGAAAACCAAATAAAGATGGATCTGATGCTAGCGAGTGCCCTTGACCTATGTGTATACTATATGATCAGTGGATTCTTGTTCCATGTAGTCAGGGTTGAGCTCTATTGGTGTCAGTTGTTCTGCGATCTGGGAGGTGTCTAACAATGGGGGGAAATATGGACAAAGGAGGTCCACATTGGATGTTGGATGCAGACCAAGGAAGGGTGGAGTGTTGAGCTCAAAATAATTACTACCATATCCTTGGTGATGGTGTAAGTCCCACTATGGTATGCCATTGGATGTCCGTGCTGAGTGAGAAATGTGGCCACATCATAGTCAAATACATCAGTCTCAGTATCAAATGGTTGTTGCAGATCAGGAAAGGAGAGTACGTGCGCTGAGCACAAGAGATGATTTAGATCATTGACTGCTCATTTTTTCTCCTTCCCCGACACAAACTTGTCCCTACCTCCTCCCTTGGTCACTTGGCTAAGGACCCATGCAATGTGGTCGAGGCTAGCTAGTCATGGATGACTTGTATCTTTGTTGTATCAACATGCACCCCATGCTCATCAACAATGTAGCCCAAGTATTGGACCATGTACATGTCAAAATATCATTTTTCCAAGTTGGCATAAATCTTGTGTTGTCGTAGAGTACTCAAAACCTGTTGAATATGTCTCATGTTCTCCTACCATGTTTTGTTGAAGATGTGAATGTCATCCAAATATACTAACACAAATGAGTTGGTGAAGGGTCTCAATACATCATCCATCAACCTCATGAAAGTGTTTGGTGCATTTTTTAATCCAAAGGGCATGAATATCCATTCATAAAGACCTTCTTTAGACTTGAAGGTTGTATTCCATACATCCGTTAGTTCGATGGGAACCTGGTGGTAGCTAGACCTCAGTTCAATATTGTTGAAGAAATTTTCCCCCTTGAGTTGGTCAAGAAGGTCATCAGTCCTAAGAATGGGGTAGCAGTTCCTGACTATGATTTTTTTTATGGCTCTGTAATCAATGCAGAGTCACCAAGTCTCGTCCTTATTCTGCACCGGTACAATTAGGCTTCCACAAGGGGAGGAGTTGGGTCTGATATGCCCCCTTTGAAGCAACTCTTGGATCTAATGCTTGATTTCATCATTCTCCATCAATGAGTGCCAATAGACTAGTCCATTGGGTAGAGGTGCACCAGAGGTCAGATCAATTGGATGCTTGAATTGGCAGTGTGTCAATACCCCTGTAGGTGAGGCAAATATGTCTTTGTATTCCTCCACGATCTCATCCACCTTCTTCTGCTGCAAAGAGAGACACTGTGTAGAGGCCATGGATGTGGTGGTGACCTTTTGCTTACTATGAGAATAGATCACAAATAAGACGAACTTCCCAGTCTATGAAATGACCTTACTACATTGCTTAAAGGAGATTAAAGAAATAGCAGTAGGTAATGCTATCTATGGGATTCTATACAACTGTCTACCCAAAGTAATGATAACACTATGGGGCCTAGACTCATACACAACATTACACTTCCACAAATATGGTTTTATTAAAATAAAATAACAAACTTCAAGGGGATAAATATCAAATAGTACCTCATCTTTGAAAGGCTTGATGTCGTAGGGAAGAAGACATTGTTGGCTGACATGAAGATCTCTTCCTTGGCGAAGGAAACCGATGCTTTAGGGTTGCAAATGCAATTTCATTGGCAGGTCCAACCACTTGACAACCTCTATTGAAATCAGGTTCTTATAAATAATGCAGTCAACAATGAAATGAATTGGTGCCCCCTTGACCCACATCTTTCAATGAAATAGGCGTTCCCCTTCCTCTGGTTCTTCTGGTTCGCATGGATGGACTTTGGTGGTAGTGACAATGGCACTGGGTTCAACATTGATAATCTACTTCCCTCCTTCAGCATTTGACTCAGAATCATAATCATCCTATGACTCAGAAGCCTTCATCTTGGCCATGAGGGACTACTTGGAGCGACATTCTTTGGTGATGTGCCAAGGAATTTTATGGTACTCACACCATTTTCCCTTATTGTGTTGTGGCTTGGACTAGTTTTCCTAAGGGCATTCATCTCGATTTGGTCCCTTGTTGTGTGGGTTGGGGTTGCATTTTCCCTTCTTCAGTTGTGAGGGGTTTGCAGATCCAAACTCTCATCGTTTCTGCTTAAATTTTTTCTCGATCTTGACAACGTATCTATAAGTCATTCCCAACGAGGCGATGTCTAGAAAATCCATTTTTGTTTGAATGTATCTATGCAAACAAAAACAATATTTGAGCATTAGATGATGCTCAGAGTCTTTGATACCCAATTTGGTGTGTAGGGTATGGAAAATATTGGTGAAATATGGTAAGTTTTGGTCCCTTTCTTGACATAGGGTGGTCCATATGGTGTATCGGTCCTCATAGCTTCCAACAGGGTAGTATTTTTCTTTAATGGTGTTCCAAAAGGAATCCCATGTAGGGTCCACCACAAACATTGTAGATTCATTCACAGCCCTTTGCTTAGAGTAAGTATACCACCAATATTTAACATGGGGAATGACCTTGAGGAGTGCAAAAGTGATATTTTCCCTATCAGAAAAATTGTGGACAGAAAAATATCTTTCGAGCAGATTCAACCATTTATCTACAACATCTACATCTACTAGTCCTTCAAATAATGGAATATCAAAATTTACCTGTACCTTGAAGGGTGTTTCATGGCCGCTTGATGAAGATGCTTCTCTTGTAGGAAGTCATCGAAGGATCTACACGAAGTTGTCCATCATTTCATTCCTTTGTCACGCGAGGGATTCCTCAAGCAACATTTTAATAATATATCCTACTCCATCATATTTCTTTTCATCCCCCATGGGTTTTTTTTGGGCTCGGCGCGACCAATATTTTAATGGCTCAATTGGTTCGAGTCCCAACTTCTTGTACCCAGATCTTGTCGGGGACTTGCACGAAGAAAAATAAATGAAGAGAAGCCCACTTTGATACCACTGATCCATATTTAGGAGTGGAATGAACTGATTAATAGACTGAATAAAATAAATACAGAGATATGAATAATAACACAAATATCCATTGAACACTATCTTCTATTAAAGAATGAAATAGTCTGAAACTATAAAACTGCAGAACTGAAACACTTTCTCGAATGGTGGTAGTTATCTCTGAGAAGAGATGTGGCTACTACGCGCATCTTTCGGAGCACAATGGACTACAATGAGGATCCAGAGGCCTTTTTTATATTACTCATGAATGCCAAAACCATAGACATCCAAAAACCTAACCCTAGAACGTGAAATGCCAAAAGTCATGTGGGCCCTATGGGTAAGTTGGTGTAATTTGGTACCTCAACTTCCAAAGGTCATAACTTTTGCATATGACCTTCATTTTAGGCATGTGATATCCCGTTGGAAAGGTATTTCAGAGAACTACACATTATGTCATCAAAATTTGTCTTTGTCTACAATTTCATTGTGGCGAGCCAAGAAAACAATGTTTAGGGCCCCAAAATGTCCCTTGAAGTACAACAAGATGCGATGACATTAAAACATACAAAATAAGCTAGTTGGATTAGGCGAGATACTACCTATATCCACTTGGAGGATGTGTGGGGCTTCAGAAAGACCTAGAAGTGTAGAACTCACAATTACAAAGTAGTGCAAAACAACGTGCTAAACAAAAAATGAACATGACGAGCCAGTTGGAATAGGTGGGTGTCAATCAATATCCACCTGGATCACTTGCTAAGAAAGGAAGGGATTTCATTATTTTTTATATTAATTCATTGTTTTATAGTTGACAAGAGAAATGGTTTGGGATATGGAGTAGAACACAAGAAGAAGAATACCCTCTAGCAAGCATATAGGTCACAATGTCCATGGTATATCCATAGTGAGTTAACATTTCTTTGTATTTACATTTCATAACTAAGAAGAAAAGAGCAAGGCATAGTCCTCACCTTATAACTAGGTTTTCCTATATTAGGTTTCCCAAGGTACATCATGTTTTCATTATGTGTATGGTGTGGTATTTGTTTTAGCCTCTTTTGTTTTAGTCTCAACCTAATTTGGGTTTTTGTGTTCTAATCGAATGATATTAAATCTTAATCTTAAGAAAACCATTTCATAACAAAGGTTTTGTGAAAACTTGTATGATATATTGTGATGAAGTGGAGTATCCATAGAAGCTTACATCATATTGATATGAGAGAAAATTTATTTCAAGTTTTAGTGGGAAATTGTACGACATAGGAATTTTCTTAAAGAATGAAGTCTCGAAAACCTAGCCATAGAATATGAGTATAATAAAAATCCAAGGGATGATTCAAAGGAGATATTTTAGTTCACTAGAAGAACAAGTTGCTAAGATATGTCACAACATGATGATCCTCATGGTATCTCTCTCGAGATATTTTATACCTTTCGAGGATTTTAGTAACTCTAACTTGAAAGTTAGTTGAAATAGGAAATTTGGAGACAATAAAGACCTAGAAAAGGAACCAAATAACAAGAGACCAAGTTCCAATGTCACTTCTTCCCAATATTTATTTAAAGTGGAGGAAAAAATGGACATCAAACCATATCAATGTGATATTGATGTTATTGAGTTGAATAAATGGTAACAACAAATAAAAGCCCATTTCAATGTTCATGGCATATGAGTATATTAAAATATATCATTTCCCCAACTAAATTTAGAGGGCCATGCCAAAACTTTGTGGGAAAGCCACATAAAGACACTTAAGTTGCTGGGTCACTCTCCAGTAACTAAGTGGAAGGTGTTTAAATCCCTCATTAAGTCACATTTTTACCCTATTGGGTATGAAGAGGACCAATGTATATGTTGGCATTACTTTCAATATAAGTAAGGGAAGAGCGTACAAAAGTACACTATTGATTTCATAAAACAAACCATTATGTTGGGAATATATTCCAATAACCCATATGTTCTTCCCAAGTATCTTTGTGGTCTTTGTAGTTATTTAAGGATGCAAGTGATGCTCTTTAAAACTAGGACCATTGATGAGGCTTGTGTGCAAGCATGGTATTTGGAGAAAATGGACAAGAATAAAGGATAACCAAATGGTTCCAAACAAAAACACCACCAAGATGCTTCCAAGGAGGTAAAGAAGTGGAAAGGAAATGATAAGAAGACAACGACCACTCCAAATTAGTGCAATGATCCAATCAACCATTGTAACCATTGTAATATCGACAGTCATATCAAAGTTAAGTGTTGAAGTTACGTCCAAAGAACCGCAAGAAGGAGGCCAAGAAGAAGAGTCACATGCTAGCCATGGATTCAGGAAACCAAGTTGAGAGCATCTTGAATTTGGAAGAAACATATTGTCTAAACTATAATGCAAAAGGAGGTGACCATGAGTAGCCTCCATCCCAAGGAAGAGAAGGAGATTTATAAACTCTTCCATATCAATATATAGGTCAAGAAGGCGAGTGGATTCTCTATTTGATTCTAGTTCATAGGCCAACCTTATAGCAGAAGATATAATAAGTAAGATTGGATTGGAAGTTCAGTGACCACATTCCTTAGCCATACTATTATAGCAATATTTACCTCACCCCATGCAATCTTGCAGAGAAGGCCTTTTTCCATTTCCTATGCATACTTGTCATCCCTTTTTGCAAATTCCAGAGCTAAAAATACAATGTTTCCACATATACACACCTTGCCTACTATATAGCATGCGAATAGGCAGGTTGCACCACTACATCCCGCATACATCGAGATTTGTGCCCAAAATTGAAAAATAGTGTCGGGTTTCCATGTCACAACAGGAGATCATTGATCCTTGGTCTTCCATATAATGGAAACATTCTGTCTCATCCCTTTAGTTCCACTTGAAGGCTATAAATTGGCCAATTACGAGCTATGGAAAAGAGGAGAAAGAATTCAAATTTGAGAGCAAAGTTGCTTTGGAGGAATTATTCACTTCACATTGATTCTGGATCCCTTTGTCCTTTAATTCTGAACACATTTTTCAACCCCCAAGCTATTCTCTTGCTGGTTGAGAACTTGATTGTCTCTCTTACATGAGCTTGCCTTTGGTGGAGGATTGAAATGGTGGAGGCCCAACTGGAAGGAACACAGTTTCCTGGTTCTGAACCTTGCCGACACAGAAGTCTATAACTTATTCAATCTCGTTGATTATATCTTAATAGAAATACTCTCTTCTCGTCCAATTGATATCTTGCAAATATTTTAATTATTATTCCATGGGCGTATTTGTTATAAATTTTGATGGATTATGCTATTTAATTTGATAACATCATATATCATCACCATATTCTTGCGTTTCTTGGTTGTTGAGGACTAGGGACTAGTTGAGGTATAGTGCTCAACAATGGACTTCATCGAATGTCTGGACAAGTCAGACCTTTTATCATGTCTTGCTAGCATATTTGTTTATATAACATACTTGAGAATAAAGTTTATTTATGCAATCATTTCCATCTGTTGTGGTTTACCCCTTGCCATAGAGAGATTTTCATTCTAACACATACCCATTGGGATGGGTAAATAAGGATATAGAGCTCAAGGTAACTAAGCAGTGTAAGATAAAATTTTATTAAATATAAACTATATAAATGAACTGGAGGTAGATATATTACTACTTAGTGTGTTTACTATAGTGTTTGGAAGATACTTCATGTACATGAGGGATTTGATCTTCATGAGGAGAGAAAACCAATATCATTTGATGAGGGAGGATAATTCTTTCATCATCAATGCACATAAAGGTAAATCCAATATATCTCTCATAACTTCTAATCAAGCCAAGAAATTGATCAGTTCAGTAGGAATTTTGTGTTGCTCTTCTTAATATAGAATCAACAAAGAGATGATTTGGTCAAGGTAAAGAAATATTTGGAGGGACATTGTACTAAAGAGAAGAAACACTAGTGGGAGGAGCTTTTGTAGGCATATAAGGAAGTGTTATAATATCCTAAAGGGTTACAAACTAAGAGGTTAGTAGGGCATGATATATAGTTGTGTTGACCTAACTCACCATTTCTAAACATATGACTATATAGACAGTCCATATTGGAAGCAAATGGAGTAAATAAACTATGGCAACAATTGTTAGAGAAAGGATTAATTCAATTAATTACCTTACCTTGTGGGTCACCTATCATAATAGTGCCCAAGAAGGATGGGATTGGAGAATCTGTAGCCACTATAGAGCATTGAATAAGATCACTCTCAAGAATCAATACTCTCTTCCTAGGATCGATGACTTACTAGATATGTTGTAGCATGCTAGGTACTTCACCAAATTAGATATCAAATTGGGATACAACTAGATACAAGTAAAAGAAGATTTTTTCTTGGGATAGAACAAGATACGAGTACTTGGGATACAAGTACCTACATATTTAATTTTTTCACCAAGATCATTATCCTCTTTACTCACAATTATTTCATAAATGCCACCTGTCCTTCTACTAAGAGCATATGCAACTTTATTTTCCTTTCCTTTAATGTGTTTGATTTCAAAGTCAAATTCGCTTAAAAATGCAAGCAATCTTTCTTGTCGTGCATTTAATCCTTGTTCATTTAACAAGTAATTTATGCCATTGTTATCAGTTAAAATTAGGAACATCCTTCCTATTAAATAAGGAGGCCATATTTTTAACACATAAATCCAAGAAGCTAATTCTAAGTCATGTGTCACGTAGTTACGTTCATGATCCTTTAATTTTCGTGACTCAAAAGAAATCACGTGTCCTTCTTGTTATAAGACTCTTCCTAATCCTTACTGGAATATATAAAAACAATGAAATATTTATAAGGGTCGGCGAATTTAAGGATTGGTGTAGCAGTTAATCGTTCCTTTGTTTGATCAAAAATTTCCTGACACTTTTGTGACCATATGAACTTTTTTCCATTTTTCTGTAAAGATGTAATAAAAAAAGAATTTTTCGAATAGCTCTCGATGAACCTTCTATAATATCCTGTTATACCCATGAATACTCATATTTCCTCTACATTCGTGGGTCTAGGCCATTCTACAATTTCTTTTATATTTTTGGGGTCCACTACTATTCCATCCTCTGAAATAATATGTCCCAAGTGTTGTATCTCTTTATGGTAAAAGTCACATTTGTTGAATTTAGCATAGAGTGGATGTTCTCGTAACGTTTGTAGCACTATTATTAGGTTTTCTTCATGTTCTTTTTATTTCTTTGAATAAATCAAAATATCTTCAATAAAAATAAAAATAAAACTTATCTAGATACTGACTGAATATATTGTTCATTAGGCACATAAAAGTGGTT
>SNQJ01S0092442.1:2316-16585 GCA_010110895.2 Picea sitchensis
ATGACCACATGAAGAAAGATTAATAATGTTTAAATAAGCATAAATTGTTTAAGCTTATATACAACTGATTCACCCCCCCCCTCTCAGTTGTTTTAGTATTTCCAAAATTTCCCTCATAAAAGAGGGTTTCCTTCTAGGGAAAAAAACCCTAACATAATCTCTATCGTTAGATCTTGGACCTTATAATGAACGGTCCAGTTTTACAATGAAATTACAATATACTTTTACAAGGCAATTTTTTCTTCGAGGGATTCACCCCAGAACCCCTCTGGGGGCCCACTTGCCCCTAGCCGGGGGGATAGCCCCCCCAGACCCTGCAGAGAGGATACCCCCCCTCTGCACTCCCCCACATGGAAGAGTGTACATACTTCTAGGGTGTAAATACTTAATGGGGTATAAACACGGCTGAAAGTAAAAGACCTCTAAATCAGGAAGATAATCAGGCTCCACAACCAACACGGGTGACCGAAAATAGTGACATGCAGAGGCATCATCACCCAGTTGAAGATTTCGTATACGAAATCTGTCGCTTTATTTTCCCATAATTTCGCATGATAGACGTGGATAGGCTCTTCTTCTGTTGGAGTCCAACTCCATCTCATTAATGGAAAAGGTGTTAGAAAGCAAACGACGTCCATAATGTATGCAGACATAAAAAATGAAGCAATTTTTCTGCTTTCTTTCTGCGCCCGATACTCTGTGACCCGACTGGTCAAGCTATCGGACAACATTTTCGCCCAGTCGAAGGAACAACCTTCGATGACTTGAAACATTAGAGGCACCCATGAAGAAAGAAATGCAAGGTGTCCTCTCTCTCGTATAATAGCCATGTCATCATAGCTACATACTTGTACTATGGTTCTAAGGAAGCTATTGAATATATACCATGAATGTCTGCCTTAAACTTCGCAGAGTACGAAACCCAGTCTCTTATTAAGCTAGACATGGTTTTATCATACTACACACATTCCTTCTGTTTGAACTCGTCCAAGAATTCAGCACCATGTATAAAGTCGGACGCTGTGGGCAACTTATACATAGCTTGCAGATGTTCAGGCCTGAAAGTCCCGATGGTGACCTTCTGCTCATTCATGATGGTTCTGGTTGGTATGTCCACATGGTCTAACGCCCATCGGACCATATCATAATATGGCAGTAGTCGTGGCCTGGCTGCTACTTTGTGCATTTCGGATTGAATGACGATCTTATACTTGGTGGTTATGTCATCCTTTTCATTGTCGCTGGAATCGTCAAAATAATCCACTAATTCGGCCTGCAGAACATCGGAAACGAATGACCAATTCGGGACCGAGTCGACACTTCGAGGTGAAGTATCAACGACATTGTTCGAACCTTGTCCCGAAACCTCAACACTGGATTTGGATGCTTTTCGCGGGGCCATGACTGGAGATCCTGCTTTGGCTCTTCTGCGATAAAAATACGTATACATACAGAAGTTAGATCCCTGAGGAAGTGTGCTCTGCATAATATAAAAATGCATTTGTTATAATGAAAAAAAACTCTATATATATTCAGAAACTTGGTACTTTTTAGAACAGATATGTCAAATCATGTTTGGAAATAAATTTAGAAATAAAAACTCAATCTTCATTCGTCGATTCGCTTTATTTCATAATTAATGCCATAAATTTTGGCGGTTTGAAGTGTCAGTTGGCGTATGGAAGAAATAAGGCTACCTCGTAAATCATGCAAGCATCAAACACAGGATATATTGATTTAGCTTAATTAATCTAGTTTTACCAATGTTAATTAGTCTTTCGGTACTCGTTATATCGGGGATTTTGCTTTAACACTTTGAACCTCTAACACTCGAGATTGCGATGATCGATTTTGGTTAATAAAAACGCAATAGTTATTAGGAGATTAATTAATTACGTAATTATTATATTCGCCATATCGCGACTCGGAGCTTCGAAGATAAGTTTCCGGGAAGTTTTCATGCCGAGCTGCGAAACCGCGAGATCGCGATAATACAACTTAATTAAAAGGGAAGATAAACTCGGATTAAGTGATTAATTAATTACGTTCATATATTTATCGTGATTTCGAGAGTCGGGGCTTAGACAGTGTAACTTTTTAAAAAGAAAACGTCGAGTGGTGAATTTCCGATAGAACTTTGCCATGGTTTAGCTTTTACTTTTACTTTGACATGGGTTGCTAACATACGGAGCTCGCAGTTTTGGCTATCGGGGATATGATAATGAGAGTTTTGGATTTAGTGAACGCCGAGGCACGAAAACCCGAGGATGCTCAATCATGATTTAGGAAAACTTTACTCCCGTTACTGACCTGACGTAAAATTTTAAAGTGATTTCGCTGTTTCGTTGTTCGATACTTGTGAACTACGTGATCTATAACATCCAACATGCAAAATCCCGAGGTAGAAAAAAAGGGGGAATTTTTTTTTGCTGAAAAGTAGAATTCACCTCGAGAGTACAATAATCATCACTGCTGCGTGATAAGTCTTCAAAATTTTTGAAACCACAGACTGAAAATATGAAAACTACCTTTTGATTTCGAGCATTGAGACATGAAATTTGAGACGTGCTAGAAAAAACAAAGGCGGCTCCAACACCCGTGACCCTTCTTTTCCTGTGGCTTGGACTAGTTTTCGGGAGATTGTTTGTTAGGACTGTCTTTATCAAACTTTGGTTGTTGTGGATTTGCAGACCCGAACTCCCGTTTGTTCTGGTGCCTAAATTTCTGCTAGATTTTAACAGCATATCGATAAGCAGCACCGAGTGATGAGATTTCTAGAAAATCCATTTCAGTTTGGATGTATCTATGTAGAGCCCCACGGTATTTTAAAACCAAATGTCGTTCAGAGTCTTTGATACCTAGCTTGGTGCACAAGGTATGGAAGGAATTGGTGAACTCCGGAACTACTTGGCCCCTCTCTTGCCATAATGTAGT
Organism: Picea sitchensis; assembly: GCA_010110895.2. Classification (NCBI taxonomy): domain Eukaryota; kingdom Viridiplantae; phylum Streptophyta; class Pinopsida; order Pinales; family Pinaceae; genus Picea; species Picea sitchensis. The sequence goes on from SNQJ01S0092442.1 coordinate 5,251, forward strand.
CCATCTCATGTACTGGTCCTCATAGTTGCCAACAGGGTAATACTGTTCCTTTACCGCATCCACAAAAAAATCCCAAGTGGGCTTGGCCCCATATATTCCATACTCCTCTATGGAACTCTTCTCCTAGTAAGTTTCCCACCAATGTTTGGCATGGGGGAGAGATTTAAGGAGTGCGAAGGTGATCTTTTCTTTGTCAGAAAAATTGTGAACAGAGAAATAACCTTCTAACAGATTTAACCATTTATCTAGGGCATCCGCATCTATCTGACTTTCAAATATAGGAATATCAAAATTGACCTGTACCTTAAAAGGTGAGGTGCCTCCAAAGTGGCCACTTGATGAAGATGCGCCTGATGCTATCGGGAGGCGTTGAAGGATGTGGGAAAAATTCTCCATCATTTCGTCCCTCTGTCACATGAGAGCTTGCTCAAGCAACATACTTATATGATTGTTTGCTCCGTCGTTTTTCTTTTATTCCACCATTGAGGGTTTCTTGGGTGTGAGAGAGTGATTTTCCTCAAGAGAGACAAGCTTGAGACCCAACTTGCTATACTTGGACCTCGTCGGGGACATGCACTGAAAAAAATGATCAAGAACAACATGCTCTGATACCACTAATCCGGATTATTTTCGGCACGAAATGAGAGCAGAGATATAATAAAGAAATGCATAGAGATATCGCATATATTAAATAATATAACAGAAATGTATCAGAGATGCAACCATAAACACAGATATACAGTAATACATGATTTCTATTAATCAAAGAAATGTACAGAGACTGTAAAAATACAGAGTGAAGACTCGCTAGAATGGTGACAACTTATCTCTGAGAAGAGATGTGACATCTACTCACATTCGCAAGAAGATGATTACAATGAGGCTCAGAAAGCCTTTTTACAATAAAAATGAATGCCAAAAACCCTAGACATCCAAAAACCTAACCCTAGGAGATGAAGTGCCAAAAGTCATGTGGACCCCGTTTGGGTAAGTTAGTACATTAACTTCCTGGGGTCGTAACTTTTGCATATGATCTTCATTTTAGGCGTATGATAGCTCGTTGGAAAGGTATCATCGAGGAGATTAATTTTGGGGGCTCAATAATGCTATAGGATATCATTGAGAACATTGATCTTGAAAAATCTTCATTTGGGCCCTCAAATTGGCCCCGGAAGTTAAAAACTGCTAAAAAATAGTAAATTGCCAAAATTGCCAGAAAACTGTTTTGGGCTAGTCGAAAAAGGTGGGTGGCCACCGATATCCATTTGGATCAATTTCACTTCAAGTATAAAAGTGAATCACTATACGTAGCTTTAATATTTTATTTTAGAGTTATTTATTTTGCATGCAACTTTTTTGTTATAAAGTAACTTCATTGTAAAAGTGATCCCCACTTCTCTTTATAAAAGTGGGTCACTTCATAAAGCAACTTACACTATCACGTGGTTAGTTGGTTACCGTTTATGCCTTTTTTTAAAAGGGCATAACTCTCACATCGGAAGTTCGTTTTCAATACCGCTTTTTTTTAAACCACATAATGTTTTGAGCTCTTTCCATCCATATAATCAATTTCACTTTTTAAGTCCATATTATTTGCATATTTAATATGGCTTCTACAAGTACTGTCTTGCTTACCAACAACAACTACTTCTAATGAAAATCTCATATTTAATATTTATTAAGAAGTAAAGGCTTGTACCGGATTACCTTAGGAAAGGGAAAAGAACCCACCGATGCTGATAAGAAATCCAAGTGGGATAATAGGAATGACAAAGCATGTGGACTAATCAGAATTTCCATCTCTCATGATTTAAGGTACCACCTTCAAGATAGTGATGATCCCAAAGAAGATTGGAACATGATTGAATCTGTGTTTGGTAAACTCAATATTATTTGAGCACAACAGTTAGAAAATCAAATACTGACCTTGAGTCCAAATGATTTTTCTTGCCTTGGAGACTATCTATCTAGGCTTAAAACACTTAGAATTTTATGTGAAGAATGTAAGATAAATATGGAGGAAGAGCGTTGCATCTATCTTATTCTTTCTAAGCTAGGTAATGCATATTCTGTGTTTGTATCTACCTTTTATGCCATGAGAGATGCTGTAGGGGAAGAAGCTTATGAAACACCCACTCTTGAGTCCTTTTGTGCTTCTTTGATTCGAGAGGAGGATAAGATTGTATAATTTGGAGTGATCAACACTGCAGGTCCCTCCAACAAGGCCTTAGTTTCCCAATAGAAAGATAAACCCAAGTATCCCAAGAAGCAACATCCTCGCTACAACAACAAACAACATAAGGGTCCCAAACCTGCTCATACAGATTCAACTCCTACTGGTGACAAAGGAGAAAAATATAAAAGTAAGAATACTAATAGACATTGCAACTTTGTGATAAAGATGGTCATGATGAGTCCAAATGTTTCGAGAAGATGGCCGCTTTAGAAGCAGCGATGAAGAAGCACAACATCAATATTGATTCTACTTCTTCTTCTCTCAGAGATGCACTTTCTGCTTCTGGTTTCTCCTTCAATTCAAATTCTACTACTACTTCTTCTTCTGATGAGTGGCTTATTGATTTAGGAGCATCTTATCATATGGCTAAGGATAAAGCCATATTTTCTTCTCTAAATGAATGTAACACCAAGAAAATATTTGTTGGTGATGATAGATCTCTGATTGTTGTAGGGATGCGGAACATTTCAATTAGATAATGGTCATTTCAATGATGTATTATGTGTTCCAAGTCTTTCTTGTAACTTTCTATCGGTATATAAAATCACTCATTGGTGAAGGTAAAATCGAGGTTAATTGCCGGATAATACACAGTTGGTGTAATTTTTGTCGCCGACATTTTAGTCAGTCGGGATTTATGTCGGGATGTCGTCGGTTACAAAACTAAAGTCTTAGTCAATTAATAGTAGATGTAGGACAATTTGAGATTTATGAGTAGGTTGGCTAGTTGTAATGTCATATTTCTAAAACTAAAAATTAAATTCAATTTTAGCGTTAGTAAATGAGGTAATTAGGTTATTGATAATACTTCATAATACTAGGTTTTCAATAATATTAATATAAGGTCTAGAGTTAGAGTTAGATTGAATTATTAATAGTACTAGGGTTTCTTAAATGGATTTAAGTTTAGGTATTATGTTTTAAGAGTTATTTATAAGTGATTATAAGTTTAGTTTGAAGTGATTTTAGTTTTAGTTATTTTAGTTTTAAGAAATTAATTTTAGTGATTATAGTTTTTAAGTGTAAGATTGTGTAAATTTAAATGGATTTAAAAAGATTGATTTTCAAATTAATAAATTGATTTTAAATGATTTAGTAATAGTACTAGGGTTTTTTAAGGATTTAGAATGATGTAATAGGGTGAATCTAGGGTTTCTATAGGATAATTTAGTGTAAGATTGTGTATGATTTTGTATTAGTTATGTTTTTTGTAAATCGGTTTGATAATGTTAAATAAATAAGCTAGGTCTAAGTATTATGTTTGTTTTAATAATTAGGTTTTAAAGTTATCTCTCTCTCTCTCTCTCTCTCTCTCTCTCTCTCTCTCTCTCTCTCTCTATATATATATATATATATATATATATATATATATATATATATATATATATATATATGGGTCTACTATATATATGTTGTAATGTGTTCTTGTTATAGGGTATGGGTCTACTATATATATATTTATGTGTGTTCCTTTACATGAGGTAATAAATCACATATCTACTATTATTAATTGTGAAGATCAACCAAACTTTGTAGCGGCGGAACTAGTCTTGATGATGAATCGATTTGGATTCAAAAGCGTCGATGACAAAGAAATGACACCAATGTGGATTATTAGACAATTAACCTCAGAAACTACTCACCAATCTGAAAACAGTGAAGGTAAAATAATTGAGTTTTCACCTCACCAATTTATAATCAAGGATCTAAAGATCTAAAGCATGTTCTTGCAATTGGAAGTGCTGATGATATTACCGGGTTGTACAATTTTGACAACTTTGGGTCATTAGTTTTTCATGGAGTTTTGATGCTCATAGCGATGACTTAAACAAACTTTAGCATGGCGGTTTTGGTCATCTAAACTATAAACTCATTGCAACAACTATGTATTCAACGGATGGTGACTAGTCTTCTCTTGTTTCATCACGAGGAGATGGTGTTTGTCACAGTTTGTGTTCTCGATAAACATCATCATGATAGTTTTGTAAAACGTGCCTCTTGGCATGCCACCGAGGTTCTGACTTGTTCCACGATTGATTTGTGGTCCACTTTCTTCTCCCTTCTTTTTGGGTGAAAGTATTTCTTACCTTTCATTGATTACTTTCCATATGTACTTGGGTTTTACTTATTAAAACTCAAAGGAGAGTGAAAGTTTTGAGCAAAGTTTTTGGCTTACAAGGCCCTTGTAGAAAAGCAATACGGACATCAAATTCAAAGGTTAAGAAGCGATAATGAAGCAAATATGTGAATAATAATTTTACAATCTACTTGCACTACAGGGGAATCCAAATGCAACACATTGTTACGTATACACCACAACAAAATGGTGTTGTTGAGAGAAAACTGCACATTAAAGAAATAGCTAATTGTATGATCCAATCTAAAGTTAAGTCTAAAGTATTAGTGAGGAGGCCATCAACTGTCACAAATTACATTAAAATCCACCTCCCACAAGGCTCTTAAAAATATATATTGGGAAGAAGCTTAGACTAAAATTAAACCGGATGTAAGTCACTTTTGTGTATTTGGAGGTATAGCATGGGCTCATATTCTGATGAGAAAAGGAAAGCATTGCAGCCTAAGGTAGAAGTGTATATTATTTGTTGGTTATTGTGGAGATGTCAAAGGTTACTGACTTCTTCAATCACATTTTAAAGAAATTATTATTAGAAGATATGTTAAATTTGATGAAAATATCTTGAGTCTATGAAGCCTAATTGACTTGATTGTGCCTTCACCCGACTGTGAGAGCCATCTTGATTGTGTTAGTCACCTTCTTATGATCACGGTTTCTTCTTGGAATGTGGCGGTGAGGATGAAATCCCACATCCAGCACGCTCACCCCTCCCTCGGATGAGTCCTTTGAACACGAACCAACACAAGCTCCACTACTTCCCTGGGCCAGATTACATTCAACACGAGAAGCGGTTAAGATATTGTTGGTGATCCTTTAGATCAACGTCAAACACGTTCACTAGTTCTAGGAGCCTCTTTCTCTTTTGGCTCAAGTTTTAGAAACTCATGATCCATAAACATTTACCTGCTTTGGGTCATCCATATTGGGATACAACAATGAATGAAAGTGTCGTTCTTTAATGGAAAATGATACTTGGGATCTTGTACCTCTTCCAAAGGAAGAAAAGTTGTTAGATGAAAATGGGTCTACAGGAACTAAGTATTCATCAGATGTAAGTGTTGAAAAACACAAGACTCGGTTAGTTTCAAAGGATTTTCCCAAGTTAAAAAAATTGACTATAGTAAAGGACCTTTGCCCACAGCTGGCGAAATGAATTCCATCGCCTTGTTCTTTCCCTTGCTTCCTCACATATATGGTAGGTCCATCAAATGGATGCCAATTTTTCCTTCTTGCATGGATATTTGTGTGAATAAATATACATGGAACAATTTCCTGGCTATTTCTAGAATGAACCTAGCCTTGTTTGTCACCTCAAAATCTTTATGGTCTCAAAGAGCAAGCTCCCCGAGCTTTTTATGCCAAAATGGATAGCTTTCTTATTTCCACTCGATTCTCTAGATGCCATTTGAAGTCCTAATGTCTATACTAAGAAGTAGGAAGCCATCTCATAATCCTTGTCCTTTATGTTGTGACCTTATCCTTAATGGTAGTGACTCAAAAAATTTAAACCATGTGAAAACCAGCATAAGAAGGAACATTGATAGACTTAGGCTTTGCACTATTTCCTTGGCCTAAGTTTGCAAATCAATGGAAGAATTTTTCTTTCCTAGTCTAAGTATGATTGTGATATTCTCTGTCGCTTTCACATGGAAAATTGTAAAACCAAACATACATACAGTTGTAGTCAAGCTTTACGCCACCACATGCCAAAATTGGTTAGTTGGTAGCCTCTTATACTTATTTCGTACCCATCTTGATCTTTCCTTTGTTGTTGGTCTTGTTGTGATATATACAAATACCATGAAAGCCATTGGAAAGTAGCTAAAGGATACTTCACTATGTATGTAGTACAGTTTAGGTTTGGGATACATTACGATTCGGGGGACTCTCTTGTTGGTTGGTTTCTTGATTGATTAGGTTGATAATACGATGAGTGGAATCTATGAGGTTATGTTTTTCATCCTTAGTTCAGGACCTATCACTTGGGATTGTAAGAAAGAACATGCTATTTCACTTTCTTCAAAGGTAGAGTAGAACAGCAGTAGAAATGCAAGTCGAAATACAGTAAGCTATAGATCCTTTAGGAGTTTGGATTCCAACACCACGATATCAGACCAACCTTTGGTGTGACAATCAGTGCCATCAAGCTGTAAAATGCAGTTAGCTTGTCGATAGAGTAAACACATCGAGCTACACATGCACTTCATGTGAGAAAGCTCATTCATGATCAAGTTATTGAAGTGCTCTTTTTTTTCCCTACAAAATATAAAGTTGAATACATTTCCTGAAAGTCTCTTACAGTGAAGTTTCCAAACTTCTATCTATATTAGGAGTTCAAGAAGCTATCATTAAGGGGATAGGCTCTAATGCCTCCTTCCTTCTCCTGTGTGTGTCACTATTGTAAATCCTTCCTTCCTTCTCCTATTGTGTCACTATTGTAAATCCTTCAATCCTATCCCAAGTTGTTCTTAAGGGGGGATGTTAGGATATTTAGACACTTAGGAGTTAGTTAAGATCTACTTGGTATATTGTGTCGTTAGGTAAAAGTGTGCTTTCTAGTGTGTTTATTTAGTATGCATTAGTATGCATTTGTAGTTAGGAAATCCAACGGTCACGATATGTTCTCGACATAGAGTGATCCGATGGTTCATACTCTCCTTGATCTTAACGCCCATTGATCCGTGGCCTAACACCCGATTGGTCCATGATCTCTATTTAAAGAGCATGGAAGGTCATTTGCCGATGATCGATTGTGAGAAAGACTCTTGTAAAATCTCTCTGTAATCTTTTTCTTTGCATTAGTAAACTGCTCCAAGTGGCCGCATTGGCTGGGGTTGTGGATGTTTCCCCGTAGGGGTTTTACCACGTGAAAACATCGATGTGTTGATATTCAATCTGGTTATGTGAGTGGTTACTGAAGGTGTTTGTCCTCTGTTGGAATACCTGTGTTGTTGAACAATCATTAAACAGATAAAGGTTATATATCAGTCCAAGCATCCTATATTGAGAGCATATAGGAACTTAGTTCTAGATCTCCTTGAAGAGTTTACAAAATACAATTTGTCAGTGATTCCTAGAGGGGGAAATCAAATTGCAGATGCTCTAGCTACTTCATCTTTGGTGTTCAAAATTCCAAAATTTTCAAATAAGAAGTATGAAATTGAATTCAAACACAGGCCCACAGTACCCAATAACATTAAATATTGGCAAGTGTTTGAAGATGATAAACATGTAGAGAGATTCCTCCAAATGAGTGATGAATTTGCTAATATGAATATTGACAACGAGTGTTGTTGTGAGGAAAATGAAGACGCATTTGTGTTAAGAAACAATGACCTTTTTCAGAATCATATAGCTGGAAGGGATATAGTGCAGCTGAAAAACAACATTATCCCTAAAGGCTTGGTCCCGTTAGAAAATATTTTTGATGAAAATGATGTAGTCAAAAATCCCAGAATCATTGTAAATGATGAGGATATAGAGGATTACAACATCGGTACTCAAGAAAATCAAACAAAGGTATATCATCCTTATGAAATACTTCCCTGATGTTTTTGCATGGAGTTATGAAGACTTAAAGGTCTATGACACTAGAGTAATTCAACATGTAATTCCCGTCAAGGAGGATCATAAACCTTTCAAGAAAAAGTTGAGATGAATCAACCCTCTGTTGTTGCCATTGATTGAAAAGGATGTAAGGAAATTGTTTGATGCCAAGATTATTGTTTCCTTAAGATTTTCCAAGTGGGTGGCTAACCTTGTTCCTGTCAAAAAGAAAAGTGGTGAAATAAGATTGTGTGTGGACTTTTAGAATCTAAACAGGGTATCTCTCAAAGACAACTATCCACTTCCTAAGATGGATTACATCCTGCAGAAGGTGGTTAGATCTCAGAAAATGCCGATGCTTGACAGTTTTATGGTTACAACCAGATCATGGTTCACCCAGATGACCGCGATAAGACATACTTTACAACACCTTGGGGTACTTTCATGTATGCAAAAATTCCTTTTGGGCTTATGAACACTCAAGTGACTTTCCAAAGGGCCATGGACATAGCCTATGCCGATGAGAAAGATAAATTTATCATTATTTACTTGGATAATATAACCATGTTTTTGGATTTCGATGATCAACATATTGAACATCTAAGGAAGGTTTTCTAGAAATGTAGAGTTTTGGCATCTCACTAAATCCAAAAAAAAAAAACTCTGGGAGGCAAGAAGGAAAATTGATTGGACACTGTTGGATTACTGAGAGCGGGGGTGAATCATTAATAGAGAAATTATAATCCTTTTTAAACCAAATAATCCAAGTTTTATATTAATGTAGAATTATCATCCAATAATGAGCAATCAACAAATGAACAATTATACACATACATAGTACACCAGTGTTTTACATGGAAACCAAAAGCAGGAGAAAACCACACAATGCTTTTTCTTATATGTATTGAAGAATTACATTCATTGGAAGCACTAAATTCCTTTTTTTTCCAGCTACAACTGGAAGGAGGCTCCAACCCCCTAGTTTCTCATGCTACAACTTGAGGGAAGCTCCAACTCCCCAATTCTCTAGCTACAACCATAAGGAGGCTACAACCCCCTATGTTCTTCGGCTACAACCACCTGTTCTTGCCCCGTCCAACCACCCTTAAGTATAAGTAGAATGATGGAACCATTCTCACACTATCACTGTGATATATACCGCTATAAACCTGCACCAATAAACCTGAACCATGCATCAACCATGCATCAACCTGTACCTCAACATGTAATCAATCTGTACCATAAATAAGTGCATCAACCATGCACCGACCTATACCAAACAAGCTGTAATCAACGTGTACCATAAAAAAGTGAAACCAACCATGTACCAAGTATGTACAAATTGTGTGTCAACTACTCATCAATATGTACCAACATCATCAACTATACACCTCATGTATGTGCCAACTCATCAAATAACCATGTACCCAACTTATACCTGTAATGAATAAAGATCTGAAACTAATACACAATGTTATTTAATGTGTTTTATACAATTCCTCTAGGTTTCACTACTTGGAACCTCTCATAAAAGGAGTCATAACAAAAATGGCATACCTTGCTGAATTCTGACTTATTCTAGAGAGAAACCTTGTAGAGCATGCCCTGCACATAATTTTTGTTGAATAGATATGAAACTGTTAAAAATAATACTAAATACTGTACTCTAACCAACACATTTTGTCTTATGGAATTTGGATATGTTATGAAGAAGTGATGACCTGTTTACCCGAAACACCTGTTTTAGACTGGTTTCAGGACTAGCCACAAACCCTATTTTCCACGGAGTGTAACTCCAAAAATACAATGACCCACAAGATGAATTTTTTACCACATATACTTGGATATGTTTCCTCAATTTAATAGCAATTTCACGGTATGAATCATTCTATAAATTTTTTTATTTTGAAAATGGTGAGATGACCTGTAAATAACATACCTTAGAAAGCATCATCAAAAGAATTTATCCTTCCTTGAATTCCAGACTTCTTTTCTTCACCTTACCTTAGAAATTAGGCTTATATATCCTTTGGTTACCTTAGAAACCTATAGGTATTCAATATTCTCAAGTGTGATCTAAAATGAGAGAGCCTTGCCTCTTATTTATACTCTCCAGGTAGCTTCCTTAAAAACATCTTCTAGGTCACTTTGCCCACTTTCCTTATTTTAGTGTTAACCCACTTCTAATTTGTCCATTAAATTTATTATTTAAATAATTTATTTTGTATTCACTTTGAATTATAGTACACTCATCACTTCATTTTATTATTTACCTTCTAAAATCTCTTAAAACACTTTGACTACTTTGACCTTTTGGGGCTTCTAGATGACATATGCGGGTCCTCCAACTTCGTAAGGCCATAACTCTTAAACCGTGAGGAGTTATGTGATGTTCCACATACCAACAGAAATGGAATGACATGTAATATTCATTTAGAATAGTATTACCTTCAAATATATCAAAAATCATACCATTATCCATCAAAAAAACTTGGGTCCATTACCCAAACCTGGGTTCTCCAACTTCTCATGGCCATAACTCTCTAACCGTGAGGAGTTATGTGACGTTCCACATACCACCAGAAATGACATGAAAAGAACTATCCATATAGGATAGTTTCAATGAAAAATTCACTAACCTCCATCTCATTATTTCACAAATAAGCATGGGTTCTCTAACCATACTTCTAGGATAACTCAATCCGCAAAGCATCTTCCCGTGAGGGATTTCACCATAAGGGGACCACTTTGGAGTTCATCCATTTCTACTTATTATAAAACATGACAAGACAATAATGAGTCATCTTTACATCAAACAAACTTGGGTACATTACCCAAACCTTTGTGCTACCGGGATTTCTTCAAGGGTTGACATCAATGAAAACCAACCTTAATCAACAATATTCCCCTTTGGCATTGATGGAAACAATCTGATGAAAAACTAAAATTATGTCATGCAATACTGAATTCATATCACTCATCATCCCCCTGGAAACATGCCTCTGTCCTTTGTATCTCTGTGACCATTTCTCCCCCTGGAACCATGCCTCTGTCCTCTGCATCTGATGAATCTCTCCCCCTTTGTCATTAATGGAAAAGGTATATTTCCATCCGGGGATACTCCCCCTGGCTCAACTGTCCTCTTTATGGTGCTTCCTCATGTACATATAAGACATATAAGATAAGCATTCAAAAGAATTCAATTTGGAGTAGAAATGACTCCGAGTCTCTGGCGAAGATACTCAAAGGCTTCCCGTGGAAGTGGTTTTGTAAAGATGTCTGCCACTTGTTATTTTGTGCCCACATACTCAACTATGATGTTCTTTTCTGCAACTTGTTCCCATAGAAAGTGATAATTGATTGGAATGTGATTTTTCTTGGAGTGCATCACCGAGTTCTTTGAGATACTAATGGCG